>SNVD02004556.1:0-20678 GCA_013180625.2 Boswellia sacra | reverse complement strand
TATTTCAACAATCCTTAGGAACAGTAGCCCGCAGACTTAAGGTTTCCAGCCTATATACCTTTATTATGAAAGAACAAAACAAGAAACAAGACACTTCAAACAACATGAACTAAACAAACTACAGATTTACTGAGAGAGAATGCGTTTCAAGAGTTAAGAAAACCCCATATTCTGCCATTCTCAGGTTTTTCCACAATGTTTTTTTTCGAATCGAAACTGATAAAAACAAAAACACACAACAACTCGAAATTTCATAAAACTAAACTTACTCAGAAAATAATAAAGTCCAACAACTCAGCAAACACAAACAAGTCAGTTAGAATGGGTCTAAAAAGTTTAGAAGTTAGCCTCCTTATTCAGCCATTATGGATTAAAGAAATCCAGAATGCGTTTCAAGAGAACTTGAACTTTTTAAGCCACCACTCTAAAAACCGAGATTAGAAAATATTACCTGGGACGAAAGAAATAAACTGAAAAAGCTCAAAAGAAACGACATGAAAAATCTCAAATAAACACACTAAAAAGAAAGCAAACAAAAACGAAGCAAACAGCAAATAGAGATTACAGATGGAGGGTTAAATCCAGTTGACGCCTTTTGTTGCCTTCTCCAAACCAATTTATCCGAGCCATTGTTGGATCAGGTGAATAGACGAATTCTTGTAGTTTGTCAATTAACTCTCCTGCAGTTGAAGCTGTAAACAGCATTTGCCTTGCTGACGGTGAGATGAAATTTTTTTCTACAGCTTGATCAAGAAAGGACAACAAACCATCAAAAAAATTATTAACATTTAACAAACCAATGGGTTTCCGATGGATGTTTAGCTGTGCCCAAGAGGTGATTTGAAATATCTCCTCTAATGTACCATAACCACCCGGCAAAGCTATAAATGCATCGGACTAACAACCATATGTGCAATACGCTCATGCATGCTAGAGACCTGTAACTCTTCCCCGATTGTGCTGCCTACGATATCTCGTACAGCTAATGGTTTAGGGTTAATGCCGAGAACTTTGCTCCCTCCTAGGGATGCAGCTGTTGACACACACCCCATTAACCCAAGACTACCCCCTCCATAAATCAAATTAATACCCTCGCAGCTAATGTCCTACCAAGATCAAGAGCTGCTGTGGTAAACTCTCCATCTTTACCAAATTGCGATCCGCAAAATACACATATATTGAGGAATCGCCGAATTGGTGTTTTCTCCATTTCTACAAGTGCTCTAATCTTGTGTAAGACACGTTAGATATTATGCTTCTCAATTGCAAGACAGGTTATGGAATGACATATGAAAATATGCAGAATGTATATATACACCCATAAAACTCTCAAATTTTGACACATGGGACATACTTTCGGTGGGGGTTGCTCGATGCAGATTTATCGCCCCAAGATTTGAAAAAATGAGATATGCTTTCGGCGAGTTTTGACAAAACCTACACACTTGTCTCCCACGTGAAGCATGGAAAATGGAGATACACTTTCGGTGGAGGTTGACAAAACCTCCACACTTGTCTCCCACGTGTACTTATGCCATAGGGTAGTCATATGGTTGTCAAAAAGAAAACTTGAAATTAAAACAAATAAAATCAACAAACAACAACAACACAAAAACAACATTGATAATCAGATCAAACGAAACAAGAAAAAAAAATTCTACAACAACAACACACATTCAAATATAAAGTAGTTGTGATTGTGGCTCACATCTTCCTCTGGTTTTACGTCCAGTAACGGCTGAAACGCCTTATATGAGTCGGGGATTTGCTTCCCATCCAGTTTTCTTATAAACTGGCAAACAGGGTCATTTTTAGTCAGATTCCCTAGACTATAACACTGCAATTCATCACGAAATTGTGTCCATAGATTAAGCAATTCACGCTGAAAAGTCCACAAGAATGTGACTCGAGAGTTAACAAAACATTATCCAGCGACTCATTACTCAAACCATTCTTAATAAATAAAAGTTTATCTTCTCTATTCCTGGACGCAAAACCTAATGAACGACAAGTCAGGTTACAATTCCATCTAGCACATTATAACATACTTGTAACCTTTTCGCTCTTCGCCTCTTGGCGTAGTAGCTTTTTCCTAGACCAGGCATGTATTTTGCGAGATTAATGTCCGGCTCACCGGACAATCTCACTTTGGCTTCGATAAGCCATCGGATATCCGCAGGCAGATTTAAGAGCATCAATACCCAAAGTCTAGTCATCCGTACTTTATAAATTTTAAACACAGCATTTGAGGAAGTGAAGGAAAATATTTACGAAGGTTCAACAGAAAGATATCGGCATCCATTGAAGAGAAGAAAAGGAGAGATATTACCGATAATGCGATTGAGTCTGTTCTTCTCCAAGATATGCACGTTTCAAACCGTCGGGCAATGGTTTCAACTCCCCTTCGAATGTTTCCCCAAGCTGTTGCACAAATGAATTCGAAGTACGAAATAATCAAATTAAACAAAGGAAGGAAAAGAAAAGAGTAGAGACGAAACTAAAGACACATAAAGAAGATAACAACACAATAACAAACAAAAGTAAAAAACAAGTAAAAACAAATAAAAACAAATGAGACAGATGTCAAAGAGAGATAAAACCTGATCAATTTGATAGCCTACGAATGGAATCTCCTCGAGACACAAAAATTGATCATTACTACCTCATTTTATTTTTCTTTCCTTCTTTTTTTTATTTTTCAAAAACATTGGGTTGCCTCCCAATAAGCGCTTGGTTTTACGTCCTCAGCCTGACGTTGGTTCCATCATGGGAGGATCCAATTTCCGTTGTGCTTCTCTAATGGGCTTGGATCCCTCTTCTAACAAGATACGGTCTATGCATATGGATGGGCCTTGTATGTCAACAATTGTCCACTCAATAGCTATTTTGTGATCTGTAAGTATTCGGATGAGTTTATCTTCTTGTATTCGTGCTGTCTTTCTTTGTTTTTTTTTTGTGCAAGGCCCATTTCCATCTGTAACTAGAAAAGTATCATTCTCACCAGAATCTCATGATCAAATGATCGGGAAGTGACTAAGCACACGGTTATGGGCCCTTCTCATAGAAGAGAGACAGTTTAATATGAGATAAAGGAAACTGAAGGCATGAAACATATACCTATTTGTTCGTTAGGCTATGGTCATCAAGCATGCCATAGCTTCCTCCATTTCTTTGGACATTTGTATCAACCTTCTTGGTTCTTTGGAAATTTCTGTCCCTATGAGCTCATTAATAGCCATTTCCAATCCATCCTTGCGAGTTAACTCAAAATATTGTTGTGGCAAAGAATCAATAATGTCAACTGCAAAAACAGAATGCAAGTTACTAGGGTACCTCATTGACTCGAAAAAATTGAAACGGATCATTTTGCCATCAAACTCTATGACGAGAGTGCCATCATGAACATCAATCTTGGTTCTAACAGTTTTCGAGAATGGTTTCCCTAAAAGAATCGGAGTTGGATTAGGAGATGTCTCATCCTCTACTTCAAGGACATAGAAGTTTGCTGGGAAAACCAATTGATTCACCTGCACAAGCACATCTTCCACAACTCTTTTGGGATATGCATTAAAATGATAAGCAAGTTGAATGTAATACCAGTTTTCGCAAAAGGTCCAAGATTTAAGGAAGCATAAATAGAATATGGCATGACATTAATAGATGCTTCTAAATCTAACATAGCTCTTTCAAACTTGGTTTTACCAATTGTGCATGGAATGGTAATCGTACCTGGATTGTTGCATTTTGGAGGAATTTTTCTTTGCAATACAGCTGAAACATTTTCCCCCACACTTACTTTCTCATTTCCCTTCAACTTTCTCTTGTTGGTGCATAAATCCTTGAGAAATTTTGCATAACGAGGTACTTGCTTAATAGCATCCAGAAGTGGTATATTTACCTCGATCTTGCGAAAAGTTTCCAGGATTTCCTGTTCTTGTTCCTCTTTCTTTGATTTTGCAAATCTGCTAGGAAATGGTGGAGGAGTAACATAAGAAGGAATTTGAGTTTCAAGATCGACCTTAGAAGATGATGTGTTGTTCATGGTGGAAGTGGTGTCATCTCCTTCATCAGTTTGTGATTTCTTTGTCAGGTTTTGGATACTTGCCCCAGTTTCCATTTGCTCTCCATTTTGAATTTGCTCCCCACTTCGCAAAGTTATCGCACAAGCATTCTCTCTTGGATTGATCACCGTTTGAGAAGATAATTTTTCTAAGCATTGGCCCTCGAATTTGCTCATGCTAGTAGCCAATTGTCCCATTTGATTTGCGAGATTTTGGATACTTGCCCCAGTTTCCTGCTGGAAGTGCATTGTGTTAGTGGCAAGTGCATTAACAATATCCTGGAGTGACATACCTGAGTTTTCTGGAGCTGGTTGTGGTGCTGGTTGTGGCATTGGTGGTGGTTGCATTTGAAATGGTTGCTGCACTCTAGGTTGATTAAAACCTTGTGGCCGATTTGGTATGGCATTTGGGCCGATTGGTTGATGATTTCAGTAATTAAAATTAGGGTGATCTTCCCATCCAGCATTGTAAGTGTTAGAGAAGGGATCATACCATTGCCTTGTTTGTCCTGGAAATTCACCCATGACATTGGCTTGTTCCATATCTCCTTCTTGTAAAGTTGGATACATGTCCAATGGATGCTCCATGGTAGAATATACTCCACATGCATAAGATTTCTGCATATGTCCTACAGCCATGTTTTCCACAAGAGAGGTTAGCTCAGAAAGTTGTTGTTCAATGTTCGGAGTGCTTACCTCATTTACTCTCCATGTTAGTTGTGGCTCAAATCCGCAACTGAATTGATGGAAGTTTACTGCCATGTCGTCTAAACACAAACAATCAAAAAAGAAAAACAAACAAAAATATGAATCAACAATGAAAACAAAATAACAAATCGATTAGAAAATCAATCCCCGGCAACGGCGCCAAAAACTTGATGCGTTCGAAACAAGCAAGTATACTAGTCGCACAAGTAATAAAGTGATAAGTAAGATATCGTTCCCACGAGGATTGATTCTAATTGAATTTGTTATTTCCAGCAACAATAAACTAAACAAGGGGGGATTTTTGTTGAATGCTTTACTAAATGAAATAAGAATGCAAGTAAAGAATAACAAAACAGAAAGTAAATTTGAATGAAAAATCAATAGGAGAAAGCTGGTTAAGGGATCCTTCTCTACACAAGATATGGATTTGCGAATTAATTGTAGAATTGTCATCTAATTACAGCATTGAAGTTATCAACCGTAGATAATAACAAGCTCTATTACTCCAATCTTTCCTTACTTTGTTGTTAAATAAAACAAGCTCTTTATTTACTCTCTATCCATTAAACAACCTAGAACAAGCTCTCTGAGTTTAATTCAATGGATGCATTATGATAAGAAAGATAGGTTGATCTAAGCAATAAACACACAAGCTCGGATTATTTTACTTAGGTTATATTCTCCAATTGTAATCTCTGATCACAATTTTGCTACTAATGATTAGAAATTCAAGACAATTACGGACCAAGATTTCTAGTCTAACAATAAATCACAACCAGATTATATTCAGTTGGCCACTCAAATACAATCAGCAAGCAATCATAAGCATTAAATATGGGAGAATACAAGCAACTTCAATTAGAGAATTGGATAACAATTCCTTACACAATCAACTTACAAAACCATATCAGGGGCTTTGAAATCACCCTCAACCAATTCAGATTCAGTTACACATGTTTAAGAACGTGGTAAATACAATACAACATGGAGACTTCCAGAAAATGAAAGGGAAGGGAAAAACTTAGCAAATTTGATGTAATTCTCTTTGGATTGTAGTTCTTCCTCTTTCCAAGCTTCCTTTCTCCTTCAAGAACTCCAAGAGATGAAGAATTCCAGAGCTGCAGCCTCCACCACGTTCTCCCCTCTTCAAGTTATCAAAATAAAACCCTAAAATGTGTTTAAATACTCTGCTACAGTAACCTGCTACAGTGTCCCGTATTATACATGCTACAGTGATTTGTGGAATTACATTTCTATACTTTTCACACTGTTTTGATTACAACTTTTGGTACACTGAATGGATTTATAAACCGTAAATTTCTCCAGAAAATAGGCTTCGAGAGCTTTCCAACGGTATATAATATGTCATGGGTTCATTGTATATCAATACAATTAAATCCGAGAATATGGTTGACTAGCAGAGGTGAAAATGAAGGGTTTTACTCCATTTTTGTGCAAGTTGCTCCAAAACTCCTACAAACATCAAAACCACACAAAAACATAAAAATACCAAGGAATATAGCAAAGAAACATGGACGAATTGATATGAAAATGATATATAAATAGACACTTATCAGTTATCAACCGTAGATAACAACAAGCTCTGTTATCCCAATCTTTCCTTACTTTGTTGTTAAATAAAACAAGCTCTTTATTTAATCTCTATCCATTAAACAACCTAGAACAAGCTCTCTAAGTTTAATTCAATAGAAGCATGACGATGAGAAAGATAGGTTGATCTAAGCAATAATCACACAAGTTCGGATTATTTAACCTAGGTTGTATTTTCCAATTGCAATCTCTGATCACAATTTTGCTACTAATGATTGGAAATTCATGACAATTACGGATCAAGATTTATAATCTAGCAATAGACAACAACAGATTATATTCAGTTGGCCATTCCAAATACAATCAGTAAGCAATAATAAGCATAAGATATGGGAAAATACAAGCAACTTCAATTAGAGAATTGGATAACAATTTCTTACACAATCAACTCACAAAATCCATATCAAGGGCTTTGAATCACCCTCAACCAATTCAGATTTAGTTACACATATTCAATCAGAATAACAAATACAATACAGAGAAATTCCAGAAATGAAAAGGAAAGAAAGAACTTAGTAAATTCTTTGAAAATCTTCTTTGTAGATGAATCTTCTTGGAATTGTAGTTCCTCCTCTTTCAAAATCTTCTTTCTCCTTCAAGAACTCTAAGGGATGAGAGAAATCCAGAAATGCAGCCTCTTCCCACGTTTTCCCCTCTTCAAGTTATGAAAATAAAACCCTAAAATGTGTTTAAATACTCTGCTACAGTAACTTGCTACAGTGCCCCTTATTTAATAACATGCTACAGTGATATATGGAATTACAAATATACACTTCTCATACCATTTTTATCACAACTTTCGGTACACTACATAAATTCGTGAAACGTAAATTTCTCCAGAAAATAGACTTCGAGAGCTTTTCAATGGTATATAGCATGTTATCCGGTTAATTGTATATCGATACAATCAACTCCAAGAAATTGGTTGACTAGCAGAGGTGAAAATGAAGGGTTTTACTCCAATTTTGTGTAAGTTCCTCAAAAACTCCTATAAACATCAAAAACCACACAAAAACATAAAAATACCAAGGAATATAGCAAAGAAACATGGACGGATTGATATGAAAATGAAATATAAATAGACACTTATCACCTACGATATCTCGTACAGCTAATGGTTTAGGGATAATGCCGAGAACTTTGCTCCCTCCTGGGGATGCAGCTGTTGACACACACCCCATTAACCCAAGACTACCCCTCCATAAATCAAATTAATACCCCTCGCAGCTAATGTCCTACCAAGATCAAGAGTTGCTGTGGTAAACTCTCCATCTTTACCAAATTGCGATCCGCAAAATACGCATATATTACGGAATCGCCGAATTGGTGTTTTCTCCATTTCTACAAGTGCTCTAATCTTGTGTAAGACACGTTAGATAGTATGCTTTTCAATTACAAGACAGGTTATGGAATGACATATGAAAATATGCAGAATGTATATATACACCCATAAAACTCTCAAATTTTGACACGTGGGGACATACTTTCGGCGGGGGTTGCTCGATGCAGATTTATCGCCCCAAGATTTGAAAAAATGAGATATGCTTTCGGCGAAGTTTGACAAAACCTACACACTTGTCTCCCACGTGAAGCATGGAAAATGGAGATATACTTTCGGCGAGGGTTGACAAAACCCCCACACTTGTCTCCCACGTGAAGCATAAAAAATAGAGATACACTTTCGGTGGAGGTTGACAAAACCTCCACACTTGTCTCCCAGGTGTACTTATGCCATAGGGTAGTCATATGGTTGGTCAAAAAGAAAACTTGAAATTAAAACAAACAAAATCAACAAACAACAACAACACAAAAACAACATTGATAATCAGATCAAACGAAACAAGAAAAAATAATTCTACAACAACAACACACATTCAAATATACAAGTAGTTGTGATTGTGGCTCACATCTTCCTCTGGTTTTACGTCTAGTAACGACTGAAACGCCTTCTATGAGTCGGGGATTTGCTTCCCATCCAGTTTTCTTATAAACTGGCAAACAGGGTCGTTTTTAGTCAGATTCCCTGACTATAACACTGCAATTCATCACGAAATTGTGTCCATAGATTAAGCAATTCACGCTGAACAAGTCCACAAGAATGTGACTCGAGAGTTAACAAAACATTATCCAGCGACTCATTACTCAAACCATTCTTAATAAAGAAAGTTTATCTTCTCTATTCCTGGACGCAAAACCTAATGAACGACAAGTCTGGTTACAATTCCATCTAGCACATTTATAAAATACTTGTAAACTTTTCGCTCTTCGCCTCTTGGCGTAGTAGCTCTTTCCTAGACCAGGCATGTATTTAGCGAGATTAATGTCCGGATCACCGGACAATCTCACCTTGGCTTCGATAAGCCATCGGATATCAGCAGGCACATTTAGGAGCATCAATGCCCAAAGTCTAGTCATCCGTACTTTATAAATTTTAAACACAGCATTTTGAGGAAGTGAAGGGAACTATTTACGAAGGTTCGATAGAAAGATATCAGCATCCATTGAAGAGAAGAAAAGGAGAGATATTACCGATAATGCGATTGAGTTTGTTCTTCTCCTAGATATGCACGTTTCAAAACCTTCGAACAATGGCTTCAACTCCCGTTTGAATGTTTCCTCAAGCTGTTGCACAACTGAACTCGAAGCACGGAATAATCAAATTAAACACAACAAAAGAAAAGAAAAGAAAAGAAATAGAGACACATAAAAGAAATAAAAACACAAGAGCAAATGAAAGTCAAAAAACAAACAACAAAGCAAATGAGACAAATGGCAAAGAGAGATAAAACCTGATCAATTATAATAGCCCATGAGAGGAATCTCCTCGAAACAAAAAAATTGATCAATACTACCTTCTTTTCTTTGTCTCTTTTTATTTATATTTCAAAAACATTGGGTTGCCTCCCAATAGCGCTTGGTTTAACGTCCTCAGCCTGACGTTATCTGTCCTCACCCATCAAGATAAGTTGGCTCGTAGAGAGGTACCTCATTAATGTCCTGCATCACTAAATTCTCATAGTAAGGCTTCAACCTGTGCCCATTCACCTTGAATACTTTATCCGTTTTTAAGCTCTTGATTTCCACTGCACCATTGGGAAAAACATTAGTAATAAAAAAAGGTCCAACCCATCGAGATCGTAATTTACCTGGAAATAACTTGAGGCGGGAATGAAATACAAGAACTTTCTGTCCCACTTCAAAATTCTTCCTGGAGATCATTTTATCATGAAATGCCTTAGTTCTCTCCTTGTAAATTCTTGAATTCTCATAGGCATCATTTCTAAGTTCTTCCAATTCTTGCAATTGAAGCTTCCTTTGCTCTCCAGCAGCATCCATCTCCATGTTACAAAGCTTTACTGCCCACCATGCTTTGTGTTTGAGCTCTACCGGAAGGTGACATGGCTTACCATAGACTAACCTGTACGGAGACATACCAATAGGTGTCTTGTAAGCAGTCCGGTATGCCCCAAGTGCATCATTAAGTCGTAGGCTCCAATCTTTTCTGTTCGGATTCACTGTCTTCTCGAGAATGGACTTGACTTCTCGATTTGAAACTTCAAATTGACCACTAGTTTGTAGATGATATGCAGTGGACACCTTGTGAGCAATGTTGTATTTTTTGAGCAAGGCTTCAAATGATCGGTTGCAGAAGTGTGTCCCTCTGTCGCTAATCATGGCTCTTGGTGTTCCAAATCTCGCAAAAATGTTAGATTTCACAAAATCTACAACAACTTTAGAATCATTAGTTCTCGTAGCGTTTGCTTCCACCCATTTAGAAACATAATCCACAGCAAGTATAATGTAAACATTACCAAAAGATGAAGGAAAAGGACCCATGAAATCAATAACCCACACATCAAAAATCTCAACAACAAGTATAGGGGTTTGTGGCATTTGATTTTTCGCACTTAAATTACCTGTCCTTTGACAACGGTCACAAGCTTTGCAAAATAGATATGCATCTTTGAATAATGATGGCCAGTAGAATCCACAATCAAGAACTTTCATGGCTGTTCTTTTTGGTCCGAAGTGACCGCCAAATGCATAAGAATGACAGAAGGTCAAAATTGAATTAAATTCAGATTCAGAAACACACCTTCTTATCACTTGATCAGAACAATGCTTCCAGAAGTATGGATCATCCCATATGTAATATTTGGCAATGTTTTTGATCTTGTCTCTTTGAGCTCGAGTCAAGTCATGTGGTAGCTTCTTGGTAAATAAGTAATTAACAATATCTGCATACCAAGGGGCTGCTACATGTAGAGACAGCAATTGTTCATCCGGAAAACTTTCTTGTAATGGCAGTACATCCTCGTCATGGACAATACGACTGAGATGGTCTGCAACTAAGTTTTCACGTCCCTTCTTATCTTTGATCTCCAAGTCAAATTCCTGTAAAAGGAGTATCCACCTGATAAGCCTTGGTTTTGAATCTTCTTGTGAGCAAGTACCTCAAAGCTGCATGATCAGAATAAACGGTTACTTTAGTACCAATCAAATAAGATCGAAACTTTTCTAAAGCAAAACTAACCGCTAGCAGCTCTTTCTCAGTGGTAGAATAATTAAGTTGAGCATCATTTAAAGTCCGAGATGCATAGTAAATGGCATGTGGAATTTTGCAAATTCGTTGACCCAAAACGGCACCCACAGCGTAGTCACTTGCATCGCACATGATCTCGAATGGATGATTCCAATTCTGAGATTGGATTACTGGAGCCGAAGTCAAGAGTTCCTTCAGTTTCTCAAATGCCTCTTTGCATTTCTCATCAAATTCAAAGGCCACATCATTCGGTAATAATCTGCATAGGGGCAATGCTATCTTCGAGAAATCTTTGATGAATCTACGATAAAAAACTGCATGACCAAGAAACGAACGAATATCCCGCACACTTGTGGGAGGTGGTAAGGAACATATAAGATATGTCTTGGATTTATCAAACTCTATACCCTTAGCAGAAATAACATGTCCCAAAACTATACCCTGATCTACCATAAAATGACATTTCTCCCAATTCAGAACAAGGTTAGTCTCTATACATCTTTGAAGTATAAGGGTAAGGTTGTCAAGGCATTTATCAAAAGAATCACCAAAAACACTAAAGTCATCCTTAAATACCTCAATAATGTTCTCAACATAATCAGAGAAAATACTTACCATACACCTTTGGAAAGTGGCAGGTGCATTGCAAAGACCGAATGGCATGCGTCGATAGGCAAATGTACCGAATGGGCATGTGAATGTAGTTTTCTCTTGATCCTCAGGGGCAATGACAATCTGATTATATCCTGAATAGCCATCAAGAAAACAATAATGAGAATGACCTGCTAATCTCTCAAGCATTTGATCAATGAATGGCAAAGGAAAGTGATCCTTGCGAGTTGCAGAATTGAGCTTTCGATAATCAATACAAACTCGCCACCCGGTTTGGATACGAGTGGGAACTAGCTCATTATTGTCATTCTTAACCACCGTAACACAAGATTTCTTCGGAACAACTTGGACTGGACTCACCCACTTGCTGTCCGAAATTGGATAAATCACACCCACCTCTAACAATTTTAGGATTTCTTTCTTGACAACTTCCATCATTGGAGGATTCAACCTCCGCTGTGCTTCTCGAGTGGGCTTGGATCCTTCTTCTAATAAGATATGGTGCATGCATATGGCTGGGCTAATACCTTTGATGTCAGCGATTGTCCACTCAATGGCTGTTTTGTGATCTCGAAGCACTCGGATGGGTTTCTCTTCTTGTAACGGTGCAAGGCCCTTTGCTACTATGACTGGCAAAGTATCTTTCTCACCCAAGAATACATGCTTCAAATGATCTGGAAGAGGCTTAAGCTCCAAGGCAGGTGCTTTCATCACGAAAGGTAGAAGTTTGTCATTAGATAAAGGCAATTCAATGTACGAAACATCATACCTGTTTGTGGTGATAGCTATAGTCTCATCCAAGCTAGCCACAGCTTCCTCCACTTCTTTAGACACTTGTATCAACTTCCTCGATTCTCTGAAATTTTCTGCCCCAATGTGCTCACTAATGGCTACTTCCAATGCATCCTTGCGAGTTAACTCAAAAAGTTGTTGTGCTAAAGAATCAATAACATCAACTGCAAAAACAGAATGCAAGTCACTAGGGTACCTCATTGCCTCAAAAATATTGAAACGAATCACCTAGCCATCAAACTCCATGGTGAGAGTGCCATCATGAACATCAATCTTCGTTCGGGCAGTTTTCAAGAATGGCCTCCCCAAAAGAATCGGTGTTGGATTGGGAGATGTCTCATCCTCCATTTCCAGAACATAGAAGTTTGCTGGAAAAACCAATTGATTCACCTGCACAAGCACATCTTCCACAACTCCCTTGGGATATGCATTAAAACGATCAGCAAGTTGAATTACAATACCAGTTTCCGCAAGGGGTCCAAGGTTCAAGGAAGCATAAATAGAATAGGGCATGACATTAATTGATGCTCTTAAATCTAACATAGCTCTTTCAAAATTGGTATTGCCAATGGTGCATGGAATGGTGAACGTACCTGGATCCTTGCATTTCGGAGGAATTTTTCTTTTGCAATACAGCTGAAACATTTTCCCCCACACTTACCTTCTCATTTCCTTTCAACTTTCTCTTGTTGGTGCATAACTCTTTGAGAAATTTTGCATAACGAGGCACTTGCTTGATAGCATCCAGAAGTGGTATGTTTACTTCGATCTTGCGAAAAGTTTCCAGGATTTCTTGTTCTTGTTCCTCCTTCCTTGATTTTGCAAATCTGCTAGAAAAAGGTGGAGGAGTAACATATGAAGGAATGGAAGTTTTAGATTTACCTTAGAAGTGGAGGTTTTGTTCATGGTGGAAGTGGGGTGTCATCCCTCATCAGCTTGTGATTTCTTGGTGGAATCTCCTAATTGCTTTCCACTTCTCAAAGTAACAGCACTAGCATTTTTCTCTTGGATGATCACTGGCTGAGATGGCAATTTTACTGAGCTTTGACTCTCAAATTTGCTACATGTTAGTGGCCAATTGTCCTATTTGGCTTTCCAGGTTATTGGATACTTGCCCTAGTTTCCTGTGAAATGCATTGTGTTAGTGGCAAGTGCTTTTAAACAATATCCTCGAGAGACGTCACCTGAATTTGTTGGAGATGGTCGGTTTCGGTGTTGGTGTGTTACGGTGGTGGGTGTGCTTGAAATGGTTGCTGCACCCTTGGTGATTAAACTGGTGGTCGATTTGGCATGGCATTTGGGGCGATTGGTTGATGATTCCCATATCTTAAATTAGGGTAATCTCTCCATCCAGCAGTGTAAGTATTGGAGAAAGGGTCATACCTTTGCCTTGGTTGTCCTGGAAATCCACCCATGGCATTGGCTTGTTCTGTATCTCCTTCTTGCAAAATTGGACACATGTTGGTTGGATGGTCCATGGCAGAACATACCCCACATGCATAAAATTGCTGAATATGTCCTACAGCCATTTTTTTTACAAGAGAGGTAAGTTCACAAAGTTGTTGTGATGCGTTCGAAACTAGCAAGTAGTAACACGCACAAGTAAATAAATTTATGAGTAGATATCGTTCCCACGAGGATTGGTTTCTTAATTGAATTTGTGGTAGTTCCCCCGATAAGTAAAAACAGAATAAATGGGGGGTTTTGTTGGTTGATTAACTAAACTTAATGCAAAGGCAAAAGAAGAATAACACAATGCAAATTTAAACGGATTGAAAAATCAATAAGGGAAACCTGGTTAAGGGATCCTTCTCTGCCACAAGATATGGATTTGCTAATTAATCATAGAATTGTCATCCAATTACACCATTGAAATTATCAACCGTAGATAACAACAAGCTCTGTTATCCCAATCTTTCCTTACTTTGTTGTTAAATAAAACAGGCTCTTTATGTAATCTCTATCCATTAAACAACCTAGAACAAGCTCTCTAAATTTAATTCAATGGATGCATTACGAAAAGAAAGACAGGTTGATCTAAGCAATAAACACCCAAGCTCGGATTATTTAACTTAGGTTATATTCTCCAATTGTAATCTCTGATCACAATTTTGCTACTAATGATTAGAAATTCAAGACAATTACCGATCAAGATTTCTAGTCTAGCAATAAATCACAACCAGATTATATTCAGTTGGACACTCAAATACAATAAGCAAGCAATCATAAGCATTAAATATGGGAGAATACAAGCAACTTCAATTAGAGAATTGGATAACAATTCCTTATACAATCAACTTACAAAAACCATATCAGGGACTTTGAAATCACCCTCAACCAATTCAGATTCAGTTACACATGTTTAAGAACGTGGTAAATACAATACAACATGGAGACATTCCAGAAAATGAAAGGGAAGGAAAAAACTTAGCAAATTTGATGTAATTCTCTTTGGATTGTAGTTCTTCCTCTTTCCAAGCTTGCTTTCTCCTTCAAGAACTCCAAGAGATGAAAGAATTCCAGAGCTGCAGCCTCCACCACGTTCTCCCCTCTTCAAGTTATAAAAATAAAACCCTAAAATGTGTTTAAATACTCTGCTACAGTGAATTGCTACAGTGCCCCGTATTATACATGCTACAGTGACTTGTGGAATTATATTTCTATACATGTCACACTGTTTTGATTAGAACTTTTGGTACACTGAATGGATTTATAAACCGTAAATTTCTCCAGAAAATAGACTTCGAGAGCTTTCCAACGGTATATAATATGTCATCGGGTTCATTGTATATCAATACAATTAAATCCGAGAAGATGGTGGACTAGCAGAGGTGAAAATGAAGGGTTTTACTCCATTTTTGTGCAAGTTGCTCCAAAACTCCTACAAACATCAAAACCACACAAAAACATAAAAATACCAAGGAATATAGCAAAGAAACATGAACGAATTGATATGAAAATGATACATAAATAGATACTTATCATGTTGTTCAATATTTGAAGTACTTACCTCATTTACTCTTTTTGGTAGTTGTGGCTCAAATTGACTGCTGAATTGTTGGGAGTTCGCTGCCATGTCACTAATCAAACGTCTTGCCACGTTCGGTGTTTTATTAACTAGTGCTCCACCACTAGCAGCATCAATGATTCTCCTTTCCATGGGTAGGAGACCCTCATAGAAATATTGAATTAGGAGTCCATCACTAATTTGGTGGTTTGGACAGCTAGCACATACCCTTTTAAATCTCTCCCAATATTCATGAAGTGATTCTTCCATATATTTGCGAACGCACTAATATCTTTCTAATATTTGTAACTTTCGAGGGTGGAAAGTATTTCTCCAAAAAGAGTTTACTCATCTCATTCCAAGTGGTAATGGTACCTGGTGGTAGATAGTATAGCCAATCTTTTGCCGAAGATGCTAATGAGAATGGGAAAGCTCTCAATTTAATTTGCTCGTCAGAAACGCCAGTTGGCTTCATACTTGAGCATACCACATGAAATTCTTTGAGGTGTTTGTTCTGATCCTCTCCTGCAAAAACATGAAATGTAGGCAAGAGATGAATCAGTCCAGATTTAAGTTCAAAATCTATCTCAAAATTGGTGCTTAGGCATAGCGGTTGTTGATCAATAATTGGAGCCGCTAACTCCTTAAGAGTCTGATCTGTTTTCCATCGCCATTGCTTACGATTTCAGATTGATTGAACTGCCAAGAAGAATGGGAGGTGAAGTGTGTCATGCAAGGTCAAATTCTGGAGGTGGAGTTGAAATTGATCGATTTAGCCTTAAATTCAAGGATTGGAGAAACTCCTTAATTCTCTTAAGTCGCTGATCCGCTTCTCCCTCGGACATAAAAGCCTAAACACAAATAATCAAGAAATAACAATCAAGTAATTAGTAGTAACATCAGGGAATAACAAATCGATTAGAAAATCAATCCCCGGCAACGGCGCCAAAAACTTGATGCGTTCGAAACTAGCAAGTATACTAGTCGCACAAGTAATAAAAGTGATAAGTAGATATCGTTCCCACGAGGATTGATTCTAATTGAATTCGTTATTTTCCAGCAACGATAAACTAAACAGGGGGGGGTTTTGTTGAATGATTAACTAAATGAAATAAGAATGCAAATTAAAGATAACACAAAGCAAAGTTAAATTTGAATGAAAAATCAATGGGAGAAAGCTGGTTAAGGGATCCTTCTCTACCACAAGATATGGATTTGCGAATTAATTGTAGAATTGTCATCTAATTACAGCATTGTAGTTATCAACCGTAGATAATAACAACAGAGTTTGTTATCCCAATCTTTCTTACTGGTTGTTAAATAAACAAGCTCTTTATTTAATCTCTATCATAAATCAACCTTAGAATTAAGCTCTCAAGGTGGCTTTTTTTTAAAAACAAAATTTTCAATAGAAGCATTACGATGAGAAAGATAGGTTGATCTAAGCAATAATCACACAAGTTCGGATTATTTAACCTAGGTTGTATTTCCAATTGCAATCTCTGATCACAATTTTGCTACTAATGATTGGAAATTCATGACAATTATGGATCAAGATTTCTAATCTAGCAATAGACAACAACCAGATTATATTCAGTTGGCCATTCCAAATACAATCAGTAAGCAATCATAAGCATTAGATGTGGGAAAATACAAGCAACTTCAATTAGAGAATTGGATAACAATTTCTTACACAATCAACTCATAAAATCCATATCAAGGGCTTTGAAATCACCCTCAACCAATTCAGATTTAGTTACACATATTCAATCAGAATAACAAATACAATACAGAGAAATTCCAGAATTGAAAGGAAAGAAAGAACTTAGCAAATTCTTTGAAAATCTTCTTTGTAGATGAATCTTCTTGGAATTGTAGTTCCTCCTCTTTCAAAATCTTCTTTCTCCTTCAAGAACTCCAATGGATGAGAGAAATCCAGAAATGCAGCCTCCTCCCACGTTTTCCCCCCTTCAAGTCCTGAAAATAAAACCCTAAAATGTGTTTAAATACTCTGCTACAGTAACGTGCTACAGTGTCCCGTATTATACATGCTACAGTTATGTGTGGAATTACATTTCTACACTTCTCACACTGTTTTGATTACAACTTTTGGTACACTGAATGGATTCATAAACCGTAAATTTCTCCAAAAAGTAGACTTCGAGAGCTTTTCAACGGTATATGATATGTCATCGGGTTCATTGTATATCAACACAATTAAATCCGAGAAGATGGTTGACTAGCAGAGGTGAAAATGAAGGGTTTTACTCCATTTTTGTGCAAGTTGCTCCAAAAACTCCTACAAACATCAAAACCACACAAAAACATAAAAATACCAAGGAATATAGCAAAGAAACATGGACGAATTGATATGAAAATGATATATAAATAGACACTTATCACAAGCTCTGTTATCCCAATCTTTCCTTACTTTGTTGTTAAATAAAACAAGCTCTTTATTTAATCTCTATCCATTAAACAACCTAGAACAAGCTCTCTGAGTTTAATTCAATGGATGCATTATGATAAGAAAGATAGGTTGATCTAAGCAATAAACACACAAGCTCGGATTATTTAACTAAGGTTATATTCTCCAATTGAAATCTCTGATCACAATTTTGCTACTAATGATTAGAAATTCAAGACAAGTACGGATCAAGATTTCTAATCTAGCAATAGACAATATCCAGATTATATTCAGTTGGCCATTCCAAATACAATCAACAAGCAATCATAAGCATTAGACATAGGAAAATACAAGCAACTTCAATTAGAGAATTGGATAACAATTTCTTACACAATCAACTTACAAAAACCATATCAGGGGCTTTGAAATCACCCTCAACCAATTCAGATTCAGTTACACATGTTTAGGAACGTGGTAAATACAATACAACATGGAGACATTCCAGAAAATGAAAGGGAAGGGAAAAACTTAGCAAATTTGATGTAATTCTCTTTGGATTGTAGTTCTTCCTCTTCCAAGCTTCCTTTCTCCTTCAAGAACTCCAAGAGATGAAAGAATTCCAGAGCTGCAGCCTCTACCACGTTCTCCCCTCTTCAAGTTATCAAAATAAAACCCTAAAAATGTGTTTAAATACTCTGCTACAGTGACTTGCTACAGTGCCCCGTATTATACATGCTACAGTGGCTTGTGGAATTAGATTTCTATACATCTCACACTGTTTTGATTACAACTTTTGGTACACTGAATGGATTTATAAACCGTAAATTTCTCCAGAAAATAGAATTCGAGAGCTTTCCAACGGTATATAACATGTCATCGGGTTCATTGTATATCAATACAATTAAATCCGAGAAGATCACGGACTAGCAGAGGTGAAAATGAAGGGTTTTACTCCATTTTTGTGCAAGTTGCTCCAAAACTCCTACAAACATCAAAACACACAAAAACATAAAAATACCACGGAATATAGCAAAGAAACATGGACGAATTGATATAAAAGGAATACATAAATAGACACTACAGGAGTGCCACATGAACCAGAATGAGGAGATAATTTCGTAATAAAAGAATTGATATTGCTTTGCCAGAGAATTTAAATGTCAAGATTTGTGGCTATAAAAGGTCTTGAAGTCAGCTTTCTAACACATTTGTCAATGTGTCATTTAGAGTTTTCTGCAGGAATCTATGACTATCTTTTCACAGCTGGTTCATAGTTAATGGTGCATTAAAGTCTACTCTAGAATTGGAATTTGATTGCTTAGTTGGTTGGAATTTGAATTTCTAGCTTAGTTGGTTATGCTTTATTACCTAATGAGTTTACTTATGAGTCTTAGTTAATAAATCAGTTGTCAATGTTTTAGTTGAGCTGTAATTGTTGAAATCATTTAATTATTGTCTTTTACCTATGCTTGGAGGGTTGTTCCAAGTTATTTAAAGTCCCAAAGTTGTGTGTTCAAGGCAATGAAGTTTTGAATTCGAATTTGAGTGAAATTTCAGTGTTTATACTGATTTCTCCTTAACTCTGTATCTCTTGGTGGATTCCATAGAGTGGTGAGTTAGTTTGAGCCCTGTATCCTTGGTTTACATCCTTGGTTGGGATGATTATTGCATCCATTGGTGTTACTTGGTGGTGGTTTGTTATCCATTCAAAAAAGAGTGCTTGTTAGGTTCCATTTTATTTGTTCCAGCAATTGTGGTGAGTTGATAATCAATTGAAGATCTACCGATCTATTATAATCTAGCAGCACGGTATTCAGATTTGGATATCAGACCATATCTCGAAGCATCCGGTAGTCAGATCAGAAAACACACCTTCTTATCACTTGATCAGAACAATGCTTCCATAAGTATGGATCATCCCATATGTAATATTTGGCAATGTTTTGGATCTTGTCTCTTTGAGCTCGAGTCAAGTCATGTGGTAGCTTCTTGGTAACTAAGTAATTAACAATATCTGCATACCAAGGGGCTACTACATGTAGAGACAGTAATTGTTCATCCGGAAAACTTTCTTGTAATGGCAGTACATCCTCGTCATGGACAATGCGACTGAGATGGTCTGCAACTAAGTTTCACTTCCCTTCTTATCTTTGATCTCCAAGTCAAATTCCTGTAAAAGGAGTATCCACCTGATAAGCCTTGGTTTTGTATCTTTCTTTGTGAGCAAGTACCTCAAAGCTGCATGATCAGTATAAACGGTTACTTTAGTACCAATCAAATAAGATCGAAACTTTTCTAAAGCAAAAATAACCGCTAGCAGCTCTTTCTCAGTGGTAGAATAATTAAGTTGAGCATCATTTAAAGTCCGAGATGCGTAATAAATGGCATGTGGAAATTCTGCCAATTCGTTGACCCAAAACGGCACCCACAGTATAATCACTCGCATCACACATGATCTCGAATGGATGATTCCAATTTGGAGATTGGATTATTGGAGCTGAAGTCAAGAGTTTCTTCAGTTTCTCAAATGCCTCTTTGCATTTCTCATCAAATTCAAAGGCCACATCATTCTGCAATAATCTGCATAAAGGCAATGCTATCTTCGAGAAATCTTTGATGAATCGACGATAGAAACCTGCATGACCGAGAAACGAACGAATATCCCGCATACTTGTGGGAAGGGGTAAGGAACATATAAGATCTATCTTGGATTTATCAACTTCTATACCCTTAGCAGAAATAACATGTCCCAAAACTATACCCTGATCTACCATAAAATGACATTTTTCCCAATTCAGAACAAGGTTCGTTTCCATACATCTTTGAAGTATAAGTGTAAGGTTATCAATGCATTATCAAAAGGGAATCACCAAATAACAATCAAAGTCATCCATAAATACCTCAATGATGTTCTCAACATAATCAGAGAAAATACTTA
>SNVD02004551.1:0-202383 GCA_013180625.2 Boswellia sacra | reverse complement strand
CTACTACGCCAAGAGGCGAAGAGCGAAAGGTTACAAGTATGTTATAAATGTGCTAGATGGAATTGTAACCAGACTTGTCGTTCATTAGGTTTTGCATCCAGGAATAGAGAAGATAAACTTTCATTTATTAAGAATGGTTTGAGTAATGAGTCCCTGGATAATGTTTTGTTAACTCTCGAGTCACATTCTTGTGGACTTATTCAGCGTGAATTGCTTAATCTATAGACACAATTTCATGATGAATTGCAGTGTTATAGTCTAGGGAATCTGACTAAAAACGACCCTGTTTCCCAGTTTATAAGAAAACTGGATGGGAAGCAAATCCCCGACTCATAGAAGGCGTTTCAGCCGTTACTGGACGTAAAACCAGAGGAAGATGTGAGCCACAATCACAACTACTTGTATATTTGAATGTGGGTTGTTGTTGTAGAATTTTTTTTCTTGTTTCGTTTGATCTGATTATCAATGTTGTTTTTGTTTTGTTGTTGTTTGTTGTTTTTGTTTGTTTTAATTTCAAGTTTTCTTTTTGACAAACCATATGACTACCCTATGGCCTAAGTACACGTGGGAGACAAGTGTGGAGGTTTTGTCAACCTCCACCGAAAGTGTATCTCCATTTTTAATGCTTCACGTGGGAGACAAGTGTGGGAGGTTTTGTCAACCCCCGCCGAAAGTGTATCTCCATTTTCCATGCTTCACGTGGGAGACAAGTGTGCAGGTTTTGTCAAATCTCGCCGAAAGCATATCTCATTTTTTCAAATTTTGGGGCGATAAATCTGCATCGAGCAACCCCCACCGAAATTATGTCCCCATATGTCAAATTTGAGAGTTTTACGTGTGTATATATCCATTCTCCATATTTTCAAATGTCATTATTATAACCTATCTTACACTTGAAAAGCATATTACCTAACGTGCATCATTGTCTTACACAAGGTTAGAGCACTTGTAGAAATGAAGAAAACCCCAATTCGGCGATTCCAAAATATCTGCGTATTTTGTGGATCGCAATTTGGTAAAGATGGAGAATTTACAACAGCAGCTCTTGATCTTGGTAGGACATTAGCTGTGAGGGTTATTCATTTGATTTATGGAGGGGGTAGTCTTGGGTTAATGGGGTGTGTGTCGACAGCTGCATCCTTGGGAGGAAGTAAAGTTCTCGGCATTATCCCTAAACCATTAGCTGTGCGAGATATCGTAGGCAACACAATCGGGGAAGAGTTACAGGTCTCTAGCATGCATGAGCGTATTGCACATATGGTTGTTAAGTCGATGCATTTATAGCTTTGCCCGGTGGTTATGGTACATTAGAGGAGATATTTCAAATCACCTCTTGGGCACAGCTAAACATCCATCAGAAACCCATTGGTTTGTTAAATGTCAATAATTTTTTGATGGTTTGTTTGTCTTTTCTTGATCAAGCAGTAGAAAAAAATTTTTCTTACATCAGCGAGACAAATCCTGTTACAGCTTCACGGCAGGGGAGTTAATTGACAAACTACAAGAATTCGTCTATTCGCCTGATCCAACAACAGCTCGGATTGATTGGTTTGGAGAAGGCAATAAGAGGCGTAAACTGGATTTAACCCTCCATCTGTAATCTCTATTTGCTGGTTTGCTTTCTCTTTTATTGTGTTTATTTGAGTTTTTCATGTCGTTTTGAGATTTTTCAGGTTGTTTCTTTCTCCCAGGTAATATTTTCTAATCTTGGTTTTTAGAGTGGTGGCTTAAAAAGTTTAAGTTCCTCTTGAAACGCATTCTGGATCTCTTCAATCCATAATGGCTGAATAAGGAGGCTAACTTCTAAACTTTTTAGACCCATTCTAACTGACTTGTTTTTGTTTGCTGGCTTGTTGGACTTTGTTATTTTATGAGTAAGTTTAGTTTTATGTAATTTAGAAGTTGTTATGTGTTTTTTGTCTTTATCAGTTTCGATTAAAAAAAATTGTGGAAAAAAGTTGAGAATGGCAGAATATAGGGTTTTCTTTAACCCTTGAAACGCATTCTCTCGACATAAATCTGTAGTTTGTTTATTTCATGTTGTTTGAAGTGTCTTGTATCTTGTTTTGTTCTTTCATAATAAAGGTATATAGGCTGGAAACCTTAAGTCTGCGGGCTACTGGTCCTAAGGATTGTTGAAATATACAATCTTGACTCAGGTGTAACAACGCCACGTACCTCTTTTCTTGCATTTTGTGGGTCGATGATAAGATAATGATTGAATTGAGAATAACTCTTGGAAAATGATAAATGATGCATAGATCTGTGTGCTTGAAATGTTAATTAGCTTTTGCTTTACCTTTGATTCCTTGCACAAAATTGAGCACCGAGCCATTATCACTGAGTTATTTGTTTACTTAGAGAAAGTTTATGTAATTTAAGTGTTTCTTCAGATTTTAATGAATTCTAGAACTTGTTTGATGGTCACTCGAGGCGAAATCCTAGACTGTGCAACATTAGGGAAATGATTTAGGCCATCTTTGGATCGTTTGAGCCTTAAGAGCCAACCTTGACTAAAATTGATCCCTAGTTACCCCTTTGAGCCTCTGTAAACCTTTTTCTTTGTTAACTCACTAAAAGATTTCCTAATCTCAATTGAATTTGTTCCAAACAGTTTATCCCTTACCTATGAGCATGTAAATCATTCGCAATTACATTTTGAGCTATGTTCTGGTTTTGGGAAGTTAGAGGAGGTTGGATTGTGCCATGAGCAATGCAAGTGAGTTTTATTATGTTTGTAAAAAAAAAAAGAGAAAAAAATCTGTACTTATCTTCCACGTACTTAAACATTGAGGACAATGTATTGTTTAAGTGTGGGGGAGTGGAATTGCAGTTAAAAAAAAAAAAGAAAAGAAAAAGAGTTCTATACCCTTGGGTGTTCTTAAAAAGAATGAAACAACAAAGTGTGGGGGTGTAGTTTCTTTTGTTTTCTACAAAAAAAAAAAAAAGAAGATTGAGTGTTCTAAATAAGTTTGGGGGAGTAACCTGGTGAATTGAAATAAAGTTGTGTTATAGGGTTGAGCTCTACATAGTCTTGAATGATTTATGTGTTTGTGGGTGATTTGAGCCAAATTATTATCCTTTATCATACCTTCACCCAAGCCAAACGTTACAAGCTTAATAAAGTCCTACTTGATCCTTGGTGTTGTGCATGTCTACATTAGTGGAGAGTGACTTGAAAAGCAGGCCTATGGAGTTCATTTATACACACATCTTCACTATTAAATATGATTCATTTTTATGCATAAACTCATCCGGGTTACAAGTGATTAGGTGAGAATGGCTCTACACACACACACTTGAGGAATTGAAGTGAAGCGAAACTAATTTTTGAGATAAAATTCTTGATCAAGTGCATTATTTTGAAGTTTTCCTTGGGTTATAATTAAGTACAATCTTTGAGGCCTATTTGCAAGTTGAAGCATTTGTGTGTTTTAATTTTTCTTTGATTCTGTTTCGGTTTAGTTTTGTTTCGTATCATTGTAGTTGCTCGAGGACTAGCAAAGTCTAAGTGTGGGGGAATTTGATAGGTGTCTATTTATGTATTACTTTTATATCAATTCGTCCATGTTTCTTTGCTATATTCCTTGGTATTTTTATGTTTTTGTGTGGTTTTGATGTTTGTAGGAGTTTTGGAGCAACTTGCACAAAAATGGAGTAAAACCCTTCATTTTCACCTCTGCTAGTCAGTGATCTTCTCGGATTTAATTGTATTGATATACAATGAACCCGACGACATGTTATATACCGTTGGAAAGCTCTCGAAGTCTATTTTCTGGAGAAATTTACGGTTTATAAATCCATTCAGTGTACCAAAAGTTCTAATCAAAACAGTGTGAGATGTATAGAAATATAATTCCACAAGTCACTGTAGCATGTATAATACGGGGCACTGTAGCAATTCACTATAGCAGAGTATTTAAACACATTTTAGGGTTTTATTTTGATAACTTGAAGAGGGGAGAACGTGGTGGAGGCTGCAGCTCTGGAATTCTTTCATCTCTTGGAGTTCTTGAAGGAGAAAGGAAGCTTGGAAAGAGGAAGAACTACAATCCAAAGAGAATTACATCAAATTTGCTAAGTTTTTCCCTTCCCTTTCATTTTCTGGAATGTCTCCATGTTGTATTGTATTTACCACGTTCTTAAACATGTGTAACTGAATCTGAATTGGTTGAGGGTGATTTCAAAGCCCCTGATATGGTTTTTGTAAGTTGATTGTGTAAGGAATTGTTATCCAATTCTCTAATTGAAGTTGCTTGTATTCTCCCATATTTAATGCTTATGATTGCTTGCTGATTGTATTTGAGTGGCCAACTGAATATAATCTGGTTGTGATTTATTGCTAGACTAGAAATCTTGATCCGTAATTGTCTTGAATTTCTAATCATTAGTAGCAAAATTGTGATCAGAGATTACAATTGGAGAATATAACCTAAGTTAAATAATCCGAGCTTGTGTGTTTATTGCTTAGATCAACCTATCTTTCTTATCATAATGCATCTATTGAATTAAACTCAGAGAGCTTGTTCTAGGTTGTTTAATGGATAGAGATTAAATAAAGAGCTTGTTTTATTTAACAACAAAGTAAGGAAAGATTGGGGTAATAGAGCTTGTTATTATCTACGGTTGATAACTTCAATGCTGTAATTAGATGACAATTCTACAATTAATTCGCAAATCCATATCTTGTGGTAGAGAAGGATCCCTTAACCAGCTTTCTCCCATTGATTTTTCATTCAAATTTACTTTCTGTTTTGTTATTCTTTACTTGCATTCTTATTTCATTTAGTAAATCATTCAACAAAAATCCCCCCCGTTTAGTTTATTGTTGCTGGAAATAACAAATTCAATTAGAATCAATCCTCGTGGGACCGATATCTTACTTATCACTTTATTACTTGTGCGACTAGTATACTTGCTAGTTTCGAACGCATCAGTGAGAAACAAAATGATACCCCTGAATGCACTTATATTTGGATAGCTAATAAGTATGAAGAGCATTTTAGGGATAACCCTAACCTAACAGTTGAATGGCTAGAAAAAGATATCAAAAGAAGGTTTGGAATTTAGCCAGCAAAACAGAAATTGTATAGGGCTAGAGTTAAGGCTCTTGAATTGGTAGGTGAGCATCATCAGAAGGCCCTTAATTTGCTGCATAAATATGCAAACATAGTGTAAATCACAAATCCTGGCTCCACAGTGTGTGTGAGGGCTGATGTAGAATTGATTTCTGCAGGCCCTAAATTTCAAGCCTTTTTTGTTAGCTTTCCTGCTCAAAGGTTGGGTTTTGTAATAGGTTATAGACCATTTATATGTTTAGATGGTTATCATTTAAAAGGCCAATAGGAGGGGTTTTATTGGCTGCTATGGGGATAGATGCTGATAATAGAATGTATCCTTTAGTAATGGACATATGTGAGGTTGAATGTAATTCATCTTGGAATTGGTTCCTTCATCTTCTAGGGCAACATATAGGAGGGGTAGATGGGGTTGGCTTGCCTATGACCTTTATGAGCGATAGACAAAAGGGAATACTTAATGCTTTGCTTGAACAGTGGCCTTATGCATCAAATAGATACTTTGTGCAAAACATTTGTATGATAATTTCAAGAGAGAACACACAGGTCCAGGATTGCGGCCTTTGTTTTGGAGGGCTTCCAAAGCTGCTAATATCAATGCTCATCATACAGCCATAGAGGAGATTAAACAAATTGATCAAGCAGCCTATGAATACCTGATGAAAATCCCTGTACAGAACTGGAGTAGGTATGCTTTTGATGAGAGAGTGAAGGTTGAACATGTGACAAACAACATCACAGAAAGTTTCAACTCATGGATCAACCGACACCGCCATCAAACATATCTCACAATGGTTGAGGATATTAGGAGAAAAATAATGAAAATGATGCAGAAGAAGTAAGGCCACTGTTTTTTTAATCTTTTTATATCGGCTGGATAAATTTGTACTCATTTATTTTCAATTTTTGTTGGTTTTGCAGGTTTCAAGAATGTAACAGCTGGCACACAGATGTGGGGTCGGCCATTAAAAAAAATTATTAATGACAGGGTTAAATGGACAAATGACATGGAAGTCATGTGGTGTGGAATCTAGAGTTTGAGGTGGTGAGCAAAGGAAAGACTTTTGTTGTGAGATTGAATGAAGAATTCTGTTCATGCAACCTGTTTCGAGTGGGTAACTGACTTTAAGCACAATTTATTAGTTTTTTTTTTAAATTTAAAGTAATTAATCTTACTCAAATGTAATTTTTCAGGTTTCTGGTGTGCCTTGCACACATGCAATTGCAAGTGCAAAGGAAAGGAGGATTGATGCCCACCAGTTTATAAACAAGCCGCTACTAAGAGACAGGTATATAACAGCTTATAATCACCATATAAGACCCATCCCTGATCAGTCTGAATGGCCAGAAGTGCCATGCAATGAGTTACAAGCTCCCAAACTGAGGACAAAAGCTAGGAGACCTAAAAAGGCTAGAAGAAGAGCACCAGATGAGGATATACCTCCATCTAAATTGTTTACAATAACTTGCACGAACTGTGGTGGTTACAACCACAACAAGAGGAGCTACAAAAACCCTCCTAACACAAATGCTAAGAAGGTTTCTCTTTTGCCTCACTCTTTAATTAATAATTTTATGAATTTCTAACATTAACAGTTGGTTAATCATCCTTTGTGGGTTGTGTTTAAGGGAAAAAATAACAAGGTTGGGTGATCTTCACAAGCAACAACTCAATCTCAGCAAACTAGAGCATTATCTCAGTCCTAATCCCATAAGAAAGCTGCAACTAGACAACCATCTCTTACAAGAAAGAAGAAAGTAATATGTTAGGACTATTATATATTTGTTAGGTTTAGGTATTTATTCTAACTTGATTGTTTTTTCAATGCAGAAGAAGCACACATCTTCTCAACCTTTGGACTTAAATCAGACTCAATCTTCACCTCATCAAGAAACAAATGAAGTTGGACCATCATCTCAACCTTAATTTATTTCACAAGAAATTAGGTGCTCAGCACCTTCTCTATCCCCGGAACATAACTAGTAACAAATGAGGAGGTAAATACTTAAATATTTGGATGTGGCTATATAAATTTTACCAATTTGTGTGATTATAACAATTTGTGATACTGTTTATGCAGCCACAAGATGCAATTCCAGAGGGAAGCTTCAAAAAACTGGAATGCAAAGCTTGTGCTACCTTTTTTTTGGTAAATGTGTATTTTGTCACATATGTTTTTGTGAATATATCTCACATATGTTTTTGTGAATATATCTTCATATGTGAGTTCTATAAATTAGCACTTAGGAAAGTGGTTAGTGCTAACTTTTTTGTAAATGAAACTGTGAATGGCTAGAGTTAGGCATGATTGACTACACTAGCACATAAGAAAGTCGCCTGTGATATTTTTTGGTTTGTTGAATCTGTTAGGTCCTCAACATTTGTAAGAATGTAGTAACACCAATAGTATTGTGAATATAACTGCAGCTCATATAAATACAGCTTATTATTGTGAGGATTTTTATACACGCAACTTATTAGTTTATTTACAATTTTATATGTCTCGTAACTTCTAATATTGTTACCATATTATGTCATACTTAATATGAAATTATTGCATTTCATTCAAGGCAAATAAAGCTTTTTTGCTGGATGCTTTAGGCATATCATTTTCTCATAACTAGTCATTACATCATCTTCAGAATACATGATATCAAAATAAATAGCAACATGTAGAATAGATACTAGTTTAGCCGTATAACATTATGTGTTTTTTCATCAATTCCCACAAGCATTTCAGTTTGCCTCATCAATTGGTTCAAATCACTTTGCATGTCTGTCAAAACCATTTCATCATCATCCTTTCTTTTGCTTTACTTGCTCACTTTCCATTGCTTTAGTGTAGTTTAGGAAATCATAAAGATCACTACGTATTTCTTCAACATCAGGATCCCACCACCTGTAAAAATTACATTTACCATTCTTGCATGTGAAATACATCTTACTAGGATTATTTGCAGATTCAGAAATCAAAACAGTTGCCTTTGCACCACACTTACACTTCCTATTTTTGAATTTCAATAGGGTGCCATTTAGCATTTTTAGCCTTGCATTACTTGATTGTGATTGACTGATTTCTGTGTGTGTACTCATCTTTCTTGTGAGAAATGGTGTGTGAATTGCTTGTTGGATGTTGGCTGTGTTTGAGGGATGGATTTATTGACTAATCAAGTGAGATTTGGTGTGTAACTTGCTTGCTGGATGTTGGCTGTGTTCAAAAGATGGATGTATTCACTGCCTAGGCTGTGTAGCATTTGATAGGGAAGGGTTTTTTTTTTGCAAAGACTGTGAATTCTTCTTAGCTTAAATAGGCAGCGAGGATGGTATTCTTCTTAGCTTAAAAAGATTGTGAATTCAGTATACTGCAAACACTATCTAGGGCCAACGGTTATATTCTAACGGCTATTTTAATTTTTTGGATTGTCAGGGGTAAAATGGTCATTATACATAATGAAAAGATGTACTTCTGTTGTTTGGGCTTCAGGGGTAGAAATGTTATTTTATTTCATATTTTCATTGATTAATATAAGCACATGAATTTTTATACGGGGTTTTAGGGTATTTTGGTTATTGTTGGATTTTTGGATGGAAAGATGATGTTATCTAACGGGGGAATTAACAGAAAGGAGGTATATGATGAGTTTTTAAAAACATAGGGACTAAATTTATGAAAAAGTGCAAACGGTCCATTTTGATAAAATAAGTCCAAAAGGTAGGAGAGGTCTGTGACAATAACCCAAAACTAAATTGTATCAAAAAAGGGTAAGTTAACGTCATGCACTCGATTATTAATTTTCATTCTGATGATTCATATTTGATTCTTTTATCTCTACTGAGAAAGAGAAGAGATCATTGTAGCTTCAAAATAACGAAATGAAATGTGAAAAAGAAAGAGAGAAAAAAATACTTAAAAGAGAAGTTTAAATCACAATATCTTCTTCTTTCTTAGGAAAATATATTGAAAATAAAATCTTTTACTGGAAAAGTGGGAAAAGGGTCATAATAACATTATAAGAAGCTAAAAAAAATGCACTACTTAAATTATTAAATATAATAAAATATATTACTTTATCGTATTTTATTAGGATTTTAAGACGGTTAATTCCTTATGACATTTTAATTGGCTCGTAGAAGAGATGACAACACTTTAATGGCATTTAACACCCAAAAGTTGCTGCAGTGGAAACGAAAATTAATATAATTTCTTTTTCAGTAGGAGCTGCAACCCTCACTTGTCACTTGTTAGCTCGGTGAATGCTGATGTACAAAATTTAAAGCTAATTAATTATACTAATACTTATTATTTAGAGTATATATTAATTATAACCATGACATTGGATTTGTGAGGTAATACTTAAGACCAACGTGTGAGGATTAATTATAATTATTTTTGCATGTTTGATTTACAAGCCAATCATATCTAAATGTTTTCTGTGACTAATACTTTTATTCATATTTACTTGCCATGAAGCATTATTTTACTTTTTGATACGATGAAAATCTAATCAAGAGATAAGCCAAACGCTCTCATGCATTTTAATGGCAAGAAAAATATTAGATAATTTTCCAATCCAAATAATAGATTCACAAGCACGAAGCACCCTGGGTGTTGTGCGTGTTGGGCTATCCGCCTCATGTGTGATGGAAGCCAACAAACTTGGGCATAGTCCAATTCTTGTAATAAAAGCCCATGAAAAGAAAATTGAAAAAAAAATGAAATAATAGAGCAAAAAGGTGAAAAGTGAAGTGAAGTGCAGTTCACGTGAATTGAGAGGCAGTAAAAGAAATTGAAATTTGAAAGGAGAGAAAAAGAGGTTCCAGCCGAGAGGTTTCAGAGAGACAAGGGAACAAGGGTTTCAAGTAGGGGTAGCAATTCGTCTTTGCGGTCGTGTTCGTGTCGTATCGAGCTGTGACACGATAAAGGTTGATCCAACACTAGGAACACCAAACTTACTCTATGTTAAAATTGATTGTGGATGCCATCTTTTAATGATAAAACTGTTATTGAGTCAAGATATTTGTTCTTGATGTTGTATACCTCACATTTATATTAATGAGATGAACTTGGTGCATCCATTATCGTGATAGTGGAAGTTTTTTATATTAGACTACGGTCCCATGGTTTTTCCCATTATTTTATGGGTTTTTTCACGTGAAAATTTGACACTCTTGATTTATGGTAGATTGAAATTGATTGTGGATGCCATCTTTTAATGATAAAACTGTTATTGAATCAAGATATTTGTTCTTGATGTTGTATACCTCACATTTATATTAGTTAGATGAACTTGGTGTATCCATTATTGTGATAGTGGAAGTTTTTTATATTAGACTACGGTCCCGTGGTTTTTCCCATTATTTTATGGGTTTTTTCACGTGAAAATTTGACATTCTTGATTTATGGTAGATTGTTGATTTTTGTTGAGAATTTAGTTGCCTTATTACTATTTGGTAATTGTTGATTGATTTGCTAGCCCATTTAATTTCACAAAGAGAGGAAAATTATTTTCTTCTTCTATAACGTTATTGTTATTGATTTGATTTTGTGGTATACTTTTCTCAACACTTGGTATCAGAGCCGAAGGTTATTTTGTGAGTATTTTCTTGTGTGTTAATTAAATGGAGGATTCTAATGCTAGTGAGAATGGTCCTAATTTTGTGATTGGGCCTACTTCAAATTATGCAATACGGAAACTACGTATGGAGGATTATCTATGTTGGCTTGATTTAGATAACACCATTTTGGGTGATGAGGGCAAATAGGAAGATATGTCTGCTAACAAGTGGTGGAGACTAAACAAAAAGGCTTATTTAAAAATCAAATCCTAGGTTGATAACTCTTTGTATGCTAATGTACAAAAGGAAACCAATGCTCATGCTTTGTGGAAATATTTGCAAGAAACACGTGAATTAAAAAATGCACAAAATCTTGTTGAGGTATCAAGAAGGGACTCCTATGTCAAAGCATATTAGTTATTTTTAGGGGCTGTTGAATTAGCTAGAAGCTATGGATTTGAAACTAGGTGATAGGGTACATGCTTTAATTCTGTTGGGTTCTTTGCCAGATACTTGGGGAACTCTTGTTATTTCTCTTATTGATTCTGCTCCTAATGGTAGACTCACTTTGAAAATGGTAAAAGATAGTTTGTTGAATGAAGAGAATAGGGGGTTAGTTACTAGTTATCAAACTCAGGCATTGGTTGCGGAAAAGTGTGGAAGAAGCACAAGCAAAAATCTGAAAAACAATGATAATAGTGAGAAATAATGAGGAAAATCCAAGTAAAGGAGAGAGATTACATGTTTTAACTGTGGCAGCCAGACCATAAAAAGTATCAATTTAGGATACTTAAAAGAGAGTAAAACATTGAAAAAGGTGATGAAAAGAAATACGGAAACAACACTATTGCTGCAATAGTTAAGGGTGATCTCATCATAGTTAGTGAATGTGATGGCCTAAATCTCGCTTGTTAGGATGCTCATTGGGTTGTTGATTCCGATACTTCGTCTCATGTTGCTTTGTATCATGAATACTTCTTATCATACACTAGTGGTCAGTTTGGTTATGTGAAGATGGAAAATGATACAGAGTGTAGAATTGTTGGCATGGGAGATGTGTGCTTGGATACTAACAGTGGCTGTAAGCTAGTTTTGAAGAATGTGAAGAGCCGCCTTAACTTGATTTCTACCGATATATTTGATGATGATGGTTATCATAGTCAATTCGGTGGAGGCTAATGGAAGCACACTAAAGGGTCATTGGTGGTAGTGAAAGGAAAGAAATACAACTCTATTTATATGACTCATGGCGAACCCTTAGAGGGAGAAGTGAACACGGTTGATGATTCTTTTACTAAATTATGGCATAAACGGCTTGGTCACTTGAGTGAAAAAGGGATGTGGATTCTTGTTAAGAAGCGGCTTTTTTCTAGATTGAAGAAGGTATGTACTTAGGATAAGAAGCCTGAAGGTTGGCGCAAATCTCCAGGGTAGGGGGCTTTCACATTTTTTGTCTTATAGTTTTGTTAGGGTTTTTATTGAAATCCTAGTATGTTATATAGCTCCCTTATTTCCTTGTTAAACTGTAATTGTGGACTTCTAATTTATTTTAGATTCTTTTAATCCTTAACATAAATCTAATTGAACTTGTATTTTAATTAGGTTTCTACAAACTTAGTATAAATATAATTGGACTCTTATATATTTGAGTCCAACTCAGATAACTAGAGAGCCTATTTAATTCCAAATTAATTTCTTAATTAATTAAATCATATTTAATTAATTAATAGATCTAGTAAGCCCAATATGTTTATAGCCCAATAATTTATTTAATTAATCTTATTAATTAAATATCAAGCCCATTAGCTTATTTATTTAATTAAACACTTTTAATTAAATAATAAACTCATTTACAATTTATAATTAATTTAATATTTGAAATTTTATTCTCAATAAAATCTCAACTAAATTAAATATTTTTTTCTCATTACTTAGTCTCATATTCAGATGACTTAATCAGTTACTCAGAAGATCTTGATAAACATATTTAATTACAAGCTCCAATAAGTTTAATCCAATACCCTGTTATCTAATAATTTTAGTAGGCCCCACTTATTAACTTTGGTCCATTCCATTATAAGTCTAAAGCTGAACTCTTGAATTAACTATTATTTACAGAAAGCTTAATAATTTAGTTTGATTAAATTATTTTATTTAAACCCTATCCATTGAGTAGTAGGTTTACACAAATACCCTTAATGGAATACCAATAATTAGAGTTAGGTATAAATTATCGTTGGACCATTGTAATTACATTTTGATCCCTTAATATCAATTTCATACCATTTAAGTGATTTAAGATTTGTTCAGATAAATCTTAGTTTAGTGAATAACTCTTCATCAAACACTTGACCAAGATTCTATTACTTAAAACTTTGTAAAACAATCAAAGTGATATTCTGCTATCCCTTAGGAGTCATGAATTTTGTTTCAATGGTATGTTGTCTACTAATATACAAGTCTTACAATCCCAACTAGCCAAGGTATTGACCTTTATTTAGATCTCACTTTTGTATTCTAGTCAAAGACCATAGCTTACACACTAAAGGTACATTAATCAATCAAGATTAAGATAAGAATGCCTTTAATGCTCAGTTATGGTAATTTACATTTAGTCATAATATTTTCACCAAATGATATAATTCCATGTGGTTACGTTCAATGCATTCATAATACACAAGTGTCATTATCCGGAAGTCTCCACTTCAAATTGTTAGAGACTTGCTATTTCCCTATTGAAGACAAACCACACAACAACCTTGTCCAAACAAAGTGTCTAGCTTTTGTTTATAGATTGTTAACTGGTTTTGAGCTATGATAAAATTGTATGTCTTATAAATATCTCATACATGTAGAATTTTTATTATTGGATAAGCTCTCGAGACTTTAGTCATTGGTATAGCCATATTTGGGTAAAACAAATAATAATTTTATTTATTAATAAAGTTTATACAAATTTATAGAAAATATCCATCACTCTTAGGATGCATATCTAACAATGATTTACTTTGATAATAAGAGAAACGTTGATGATGAGGGAGATGCATAGGGAGATCAACATGATGCTACTAATATTCCTCCAGTCACTCATGAGCCTACTGAGGTAAATGAGCCAGTTGAATATAATGATGAAAATCCACCAAAAGTACCATTGAGAAGATCAACTAGAGAGGGACAACCTTCCAGAAGGTATTCCCGTCATGACTATGTGATGATCAGTGATAGAGGAGAGCCCGAGACTCTCCAAGAAGTTATGTCACATGAAAAGAAAAGAGTGGTTGAAAGCTATGCAAGAAGAGATGAAGTCCTTACATGAAAATTGCACCTATGACTTGGCGAAGCTGCCTAAAGGTAAGAGAGCACTTAAGAACAAATGGGTTTTCAGATTGAAGACTGAAGAAAACAGCTCACAGCCAAGGTACAAGGCAGATTGATTGTGAAGGGTTTTAGTAAGAAAAAAATATGTTGCTTTTGAAGAAATATTCTCACCTATTGCGAAGAAGTTTTCTATTAGAGTTGTTTTGGGATAAGCAGCCAGCTTGAATCTATAAATAGAACAACTTAATGTGAAGACTACATTTCTCCATGGTGACTTAGAGGAAGAAATATACATGGAGCAACCTAAAGGCTCCAACAAGGGTAAAGAAAATTTTCTTTGTAAGTTGAGAAAGAGCTTATATGGGCTCAAGAAGGCACCTAGACAATGGTACAAGAAGTTTGACACCTTTATGGAGACTCATGGGTATAGTAAGACAACTTCTATCCATTGTGTGTTTGTGAAGAAATTTTCAGACAATGATTTTATTATGTGGATGATAAGTTGACTACGGCCCATGATGTTGGCAAGATTGAGCAGCTTAAGAAAGATCTTGGCAAGTCCTTTGCTATAAAGGATTTGGGAATGGCTAAGCAAATTCTTGGCATGAAGATTACTCGTGATAGAAAGAATAAGAAACTTTGGTCATCTCAAGAGAGCGACATTGATAAAATTCTTGAAAGTTCAACATGTGAAAAGCAAAACAAGTTGTATCTCCACTTGTAGGTCATTTCAAGCTAAGCAACAGACAATGTCCTTCAAGTGAGAAAGAGAAACAAGAAACGAAAAGTGCCTTATGCATCCACAGTTCGTAGTTTAATGTATGGTATGGTGTGCACTAGATTGGATTTAGCTCATGCTATTGGTGTTGTTAGTAGATTTCTCTCAAATCTAGGCAAAGAACATTGGGCTGTAGTTAAATGGATTCTCAAGTATCTCAAAGGCATGTCTAGAGTATGTCTATGCTTTGGTGATGACAAACCTATGTTAGATGGTTTCCCTGATGCAGATAAGGCTGGAGACGTTGATTCTAGAAAGTCCACTTCAGGTTACTTGATTATATTTGTAGGTGGCAAATTTTCATGGCAATCTAAATTGCAAAAGTGTGTTGCATTATCATAATAGAGGCCGATACATTACAATTACTGAAGCTTCCAAAGAAGTTTTGTGGACGAAGAAATTGCTACAAGAGTTAGGCCAAAAACAAGAGAAATTCATTTTATACTGTAACAGTCAGAGTGCTATCCATTTCAGTAAGAACTCTACCTTCCACTCAAGATCTAAACATATTGATGTGAGATATCATTAGGTTAAAGATGTTCTAGAGATGAATATATTACACATTAAAAAGATCCATGCAAATGATAACAGTTCGGATATGATAACAAAGGCCTTACCTAAAGATAAGCTTGAAGCTTTTAGGAAGGCATCGGGCTTGGTGGAGTCCCCCATATGAACTGAAGCAGGAGAATTATTGGGCCTCCCCCCATCTGTGGTGGAAGCCAACAAACTTGGGCTTAGTCCAATTCTTGTAATAAAAGCCTAGGAAACGAAAATTAAAAAAATGAAATGATAAAGCAAAAAGCTCAGAAGTATAAGTGAAGTGGTGGAGTTCACGCGAATTGAGAGGTAGTGAAAGAACTTGAAATTGAATAGAAGAGAAAAGAGGTTCCAACAGAGAGATTTTAGAGACAGAAGGGAACAAGGGTTTCAAGCTTGATCATCTTCATCAAATGGTCAAATGATCTCAGATTTTGCATAAAATTGAAGTAGTGGACCTTTGTATCATCCTCTTCACATCTATTGGTTTGGTTTTTTTATTTACTTTCTCTTTGTGCAATTTTTTAGACTATCACTAGGAACACCAAACTTAATTTATGTTAAAATTGATTAGGGATGTCATCTTTTGATGATAAAACTTTATTGTTGAGCCAAGATATTTGTTCTTCATGTTATATACTTTACATATTTATTGGTGAGGTGAGCTTAGTGTACGCATTGTTGTAATAGTAAAAGTTCTTTTTATCAGACCCGGTCCTATTATTTTTTTCCATTAGTTTACGGGTTTGTCACATAAAAATTTAGTGTTATTGATTTATGATTGATTGTTGACTTTTGTTGAGAATTTTGTTGCCTTATTATCCTTTAGTGATTGTTGATTGATTTGTTAACCTATTTAATTACACACAGAGAGGAAATATGTTTTATGATTATTATTAATTTGATTTTGTGATTACTTTTTCAACAGTATGCAGATGAGACCTTCTTGGAAAATGGCTATGTGGACAGCGTTACAGATTGGATTCGAGGATTGAAAGGCATAACTCCCCAACTTCGTAGGAACAACAGATCCAAATGAGCCTATTTTTAACTTTCTTGTGCAAAAGGTGGAGCGAGCTTCTAAAGCTTCAGCTATACTACTTAATACTTTTGATGATATTGATCATGAAATTATGAATTCTCTCTGATCAATGTTCCCTACAATTTACACCATTAGACCACTTGATTAATTCTCAACAACTTTCCCTAGAACATTTTAACTATTGCTTCCAATCTTTGGAAAGAACAGCCAGAATATCTCGAATGGCTCGAGTCCAAGAAACCAAAATCCGTAGTTCATGTAAATTTTGGAAGCATCACGGTCATGACAAAGCAGCAAATGATAGAGTTTGGATGGGGACTGGAAAACAGCAATCAAACCTTCCTATGGATAAAAAGGCCTGACCTTGCTAGGGGTGACTCGGCTATTTTGCCATCAGAGTTTTTTGGAGAACTAAAGATAGAGGTATCTTGGCAAGTTGGTGTCCAGAAGAACAAGTGCTGAATCACCCATTTGGAGGATTCTTAACTCATAATATATGGAACTCTACAACTGAAAGTATTTGTGGCGGATTGCCAATGGCTTTTTGGCCTTTTTTTGGTGACCAACAGTCTAATTGTTGGATTGTATGCAAGAGATGGGGTATTGGCACGGAGATTGATAATAATGTAAAGAGAGAGGGGGCAGACAAGCTTGTAAGAGTGCTTATGGAGGAAGAGACTGGTAGAAAGATGAGAAGCAAGCCCATGGAATAGAAGAAAAAGGCAGGAGGAGCCACAAGTCCACATGGCTCATCTTATTTGAATCTTGAAAAGGTCGTTGAGGAGGTGCTGCTATCATAAAAATTTACGATTGTGGCTTTTGTGTGATGGAATTCTATTTCTGTATCAAAAAGAATCTATCCTGTTGGTTGATGCCATTCTAAGTATTCTATTTTGTGGTCCTTCTATTTGACTGTAATATTAATTATCTTCTTGTTAAAAAGTGTTGAGAGTTGCGAACAAAATACATTATTCATAAATGATTTATATCCGTTTTTGCAACTAATTACAATTTACAAATCAATTAATCATGCATCACAACCATTAATAATTAAATGGGCGCATAAAATTTATTGTGGTTCGACCAGCTAATTGTTTACATTTGCAGCCTTGTACAACTAAAATGCCTGTACCCTCCAAGTTAAACCATTGGACCTATTCACCGGCTTCTCGATAACTTTCCTCAGGATAGTTTGACAATGACTAGTTCCAATCTTTGGAAAGAAGAGCACGACTGTCTCGAGTGGCTGAATTCCAAAAAAACCAAAATCCGTAGTTAATGCAAATTTTCGGAGCATCAAGATCATGACGAAGCAACAAATGATAGAGTTTGCGTGGGGACTGGCCAACAATAAGCAAAACTTCCTATGCATAATAAGACCTGACGTTGCTGGGGGTGACTCAGCGATGTCGCCATCTGAGTTTGTTGCAGAAACAAAAGATAGAGGTCCATTGTCAAGTTGGTGTCGACAAGAATAAGTGCTGAATGAACAATCAATTGGAGAATTCTTAGCTCACAGTCCCTGAAAGACAAAAATGAAATATGCTGCCGTAAAATCAATTGAGGTGATATGGATTACACGTTTGAAGATAATACGGGAGCTGAAACTAGTCAAAAAGACAAAGATTGTTATAATTGCTTAGCACAGATTTTACTTTTTCTATTACTTTACAGCTGCAATATCTAGGCACCGTACGATAAAATGAACGGAGGAGATTTATCTTAAAAAGTTTCCAGACTTTTCTATTACTTTGTACAAATACCAGACCTAGTGCTTCCTTTTCACTTTTTCATCTAGTGAATAGTGTTATAATATTTCTCTTTTTGGCTGTTCTGCTCTCTGATCTCGTAGCCTTTAAATTCGTGTTTTATGTCAAGAAAAAGCATAAAAGCTTTACGTTGCGTGCCAATGGTTTGTTGGCCATCTTTTGGTGATCATCAGCCTAAATGTTGGATTGAATGCAAAAAGTGGGGTGTTGGCATGGAGATTGATAATAATGTAAAAAAAGAGGTCTAGAAGCTTGTGAGAGAGCTCATATTAACGGAGGGAGAAACTGGTCCCAAGGATGAGAAACAAACCATGAAGTGGAAATAGAGGGTTGAGGGAGCCACTAGTCCACATGGTTCGCCCTACCTTTTTGAATTTTGGTGAGATGCTTGATGTACGTACTACTATCATAAAAAGTCATGACTAAAACTTTTTGGCTGTTGTCTTTCTATGGCATTTGGCTTGGGTTTCTCTTATTATGATTGTAACTCTATTTCTGTAACAATAACTATTACTATAGCCGGTTGATGTCATTGACAGTATATATTCTATATATGAGGTTATCTCTAGCTTTGATCAGTTTTTGATTGACTGCATGATAAATTTGTTTAAAGTGTTGAGTTTTGCAAGCATAATAAATATTAGAAATTAAATCTCGTTCTGAACATGATAAAACCACAATCTTTCATTCCCGTGCTATTCTTAGTCTAACATGTAAAAATGTTAGACAATAAGTATAATGCAGTCGGGGTTCAAGATTTGTTTAGCATGTTAAGGTGAAAACTAATAAATTTTGGGGTTCTTCAATTTTTAATTTAATATTAACTAATTGGGTCTGAATCTGATCAATAAGAAGTATGTAATATAAGTGATCAAATAGTTTTGCTCGTATTTGTTATGTTGATATTGAATTGATTCGAAGGGGAGAGAGAGAAACACTAAAAACTATTTCAAATTTATTCACGTACCATATTAATCCAAGAAATGCAATTGCGTCTAGAATTTATAGGAAGAATAAAAAAAGAACAACAAAGTACTTTAAGTTAACTTTTCACAATTGTAAATGTGTCTTAACTAAAATTAATTAACTAGCCATCTAACTAATATAACCTTAACAATAAAAATCAAATAGTGGAGCTATGCGGCGAATGTACAGAGAAGACAGAACCCTTTAAGAAACTAAAACTAAAAATCAAATAGTGCTTTCTTCATTATAACATCTTTCCATATTACTTAAACTTATAATAAAAACACTTCATTCTCAGTTATATACCTTATGTGTATTACAAGTTATACAACACTATAAATACATGTTTCTTCATAAACATCTAAAGCATCTTCTTTTATATAATCTTTTTTTTTATCTAGAAAATAAATCGTTTTGCAACATAAATGATCTTTGATACTTGGACATAAAACAGATAAACTCCAAAGCTTTAGAAGTTCACTTGTCTAGCTCAATGAAGCGAGCTAAAATGTCCACACTGGAATTTGCATGCAGCATACTTCCTACACCAGAAAATGAAAATTAAAGAAAAATTGACTTGTGAATAAGTACACCCTTAATTAATGTTCTTGTTTGATAGGAGAACTTCCTCAACTAGTTTCTCGAGGTTTTGATATGATGAACCACCAGCTCCACTAGACTCTTTTGCTTTTGATTGCCATTCCATGGCCCTTTTCTTCATTTCTTTACCTTTCTCTCCCTTCATCAACTCAATCACAAGCTTTTCTACCTCATCTCTCTTTACATTATTATCCATCTCCAAGCCAATACCCCATTCACTACAAGCATACCTACAATTGGTCACTTGCTCAGAAAAAAATGGCCAACAAATCATTGGCACGCCATTGGATACACTTTCCATTATTGAATTCCACCCCATGTGACTCAAAAACCCTCCAATTGATGGGTGCTTTAGGACCTGTTCTTGCTCACACCAACTTGATAACTTCCCTCTATTCTTCGTTTCGGAAAGAAATTCCGGTGGAAGAACAGATGATTCACCAGCTACAAGATCAGGCCTCATTATCCACAGAAATGGCATTTTGCAATTAGCGAGTCCCCAAGCAAACTCAACAAGTTGTTCAGAAGTCATTGTTGCGATGCTTCCAAAATTTACATATACCACCGAATTGGTTTCTTTTGAGTCGAGCCATTGAATACACTCAGATTGATGTTTCCACAAATTTAAATCTATATCATTTAACTTTTCATTCGTGATCTGATGAACTAGCAACTGAAGGGGACCAATGGTGTAAACAGGAGGAAACAAGGCTGAGAGTGCATCCAAAACATCCTGTTCCATGGAGTCGAACGTGTTCAAAATGACCGCAGATGCCTTAGAAGCATTCTCAATTTCCTTGATTAGGTAATTGACCATGATATCATTTGCATCTGTTGTTCTGAAAAAGGTTGGAATATCCCTCAAACGAATACTTTTGATCCCTGGAAACCAGTCTATCGTGGTTTCTAGGTAGCCATTTGTTAAGTAACTGACATCTGAACAGCAAGCTAATCCTCAGAAAAATCTCAATAAAATAAAAAAGAAAGAGAAAAAAAAGGACATATCATAGATCATTTTTGAATCCATCCAATAATCAATATCACGTATCTTTAATTATTGTTATATATCAACTATCGGACGGATCCCATGTAACATGATCTGACACACCAGACCTACCCAATAGCCATACTCCTATTTCCATGTGCTTATTAAATAATGTGGTATACACCTCTCAGTTAACCTTTTTTCACTTTTCCCAATTTTACTTAAACTAACTCACAATTAATGTCATTAATTATAAATCTCTAGCTATTATTTTTACTTCCATAGGTTATTAAGAATATCTGCTCTAAATTCCATTTCTCATGTTCACAGTAAAATCTTAACATTGATGATTTTGATTTAGTTACTGTAAGGATACTCACTAATACGATTAAACACTCTCCTTGTCTTATTTTACCTAAGTTACTAAAGATATTAGGCGAGATTACAGAGTTGTGTGATCATTTGTAATTTTTGACTTCACTACTTCCAAAACGCATAGTTTTGGCCTTGTAGATTTCAATAGTATCATTACTCGGACCTTTTTTGAGTCATGCCAAAAGAAACGAACAAATTGCTACCAACTACTTGCATAAAATTATCTTGCATACACTTGTATTTTCTTCATTTAGATTTGAACGTCAAAGCCCGCTACTCAACATGCATCCAAAGGTGCCAATAGAAAAGACAAACACACTACTCGAAGCCACCATACATAGTCCAAATGTTTAGATAAGAATAAAATAAATAAATAAATAAAAGACTGAACAAGTCAAGCCAGTTGTTATAACAATGCAATTACTAAATTGCTGGTAAAGTTGGTTCTCCAAACAAAAGACAAGAAAGAGTATGAAAGCATTTACAGATTTGAAATTTAGGTGAAAAATCAAAAGAAATATAGAGGAAGACGCTTTGACTGTACCTTTCAGAGGTGTTAAACCCCTTTCAACAAGGTGACGAGACTGCGAATAGCATAGGACGCCGCAGGCGCTAGGCGTCCAAAAAAGTACACAGGGGATTCCAAACTCTTCAGCAGCGTTTATAGTGAAGGACATGGCACCATCTGAAACAATACAAGTCACTGGAGGGACTTTGGAAGATGAAGTATCATTGAGTTTATGAAGGAGATTGCAGAAAGGGGCCAAGCAGTGGTTTGAGGTGGAGTGACAGAGAGAAGGAGTATCTTGGGTAACATCAGCATCAGTAAAAGGGAGGCCATCTGGGATGGTTTCAAAGCGGAAGTCTGGCAGACCCTCCACAGAGCTGGGGCCTCTGGACTTGGGTAAACGTCTATGGTTGTACTCTGTGTTGACAAAGGTTATGTGAAAGCCTTTGAAGTGGAGGAGTTTGGCCAACTTAAGAATTGGGTTTATGTGACCTTGAGCTGGATATGGAATGCACACGGCATGAGGTTTATCAATCACAGAGCTGTTTAAATCCATATTATTCTTCTTTCTCTATAAGATCAAGTTGGGGTTTGAATAGATGAGATGAGACAATTGTGCCTACCTTTTATAGCCTATTTGTACAAATTGTCTTCAAGGAAGAAATATCAGCTTATCATATGTTGGAAAACTCTGGAAAGACAGTTAAGGATATACAATAGGGTTGGCAAAATATCAAGGGCCCCTCTAGCCAAGTCACAATTAAATCCCATAAATTGATTTCCCAACTGCTCATCCCTCTTTCGTTTCGTGTATTTTAAAGGGTAGTTTGGTAAAATAAAGTAAAATATAAAATTGAAAAATCAAAAGAAAAATTTTTAAATATTAAGCGTATGGGTGGAACTATTTGCATGCCTAAATAATTGCCTTGACCACCCAACCATTGAGTACACCCGATTTTTAAATTTAAAAGTAAATAATCTACTCTCTACGCCCTTTTTTAATGCCTGTAAAACCCTTCAAATTTCATTGAATTGATTTGCTTTATATACCCAATTTTTACTAAATAAAAGAATCTTGATCTTGTTGGTCTCTTTTCCTCTATTACAATTTTCTTTCTTATAGGTTCAATAAAATTTGTTTCTTAAATTGGCAAAACACTAATTTAATTCTTTCATAATTTTTATAGAAAAAGAAAAAGTTAATGAAATGATATTAACTTTAGCTTATGTAGTTTGCATAATTAAATAGAAAATAAAAAATCTAAGCAATAAATTTGCATTCTGCACAGTGCAGAAAATTTTCCACGATCAGAAAAGTTTTTAGGTAGCATAGAATACACAGGCACTCCTTAAAAAGGTTCTGATTAAGATAACAAAAGTCAAGGGATATTTTTTAAATGACCCTTTTTATAGTTGACTTTCTAAATATAACCCTTATTTCAATTTTATGTATATGTAACCCTTTTTTCATATAAAAAGACATAGTTGTCCTTTTAGGCTTATAAATGCTAGCCAAGCACATCCTTTTGTTTCACCTACATGGAAAACGTAGCCTTACAACTGTAAGTCTCTTCAACAATAAATTTACATTATTGAATTTCAATGTATTTCATTGCTGTTCAGGATCTGGATCGACGAGTTTTCAACTGGGCATTTTGAATTCTCTCTTGCTTTTGTGTTGTTGCAAAGCCTTTGCCAAGGTATGCGATCCTACTAATATCTTCTTGCATTACTCTCTACTTTTTTACCGAGAAAATGGAGGAGGAAAATTGGTTGGATCTTGCATTTGTTATTAAAGAGATGGTGAAGTCAAACTATGTATGACTAATTTAGTTGAATTTAGATAAGTTCTTCTACCATACGATTTGTGTTGGTGCATGCATCTTTTGAGCAATCATGAAACTAGATATTTGGTGGTGTACAATGAGGATCTAAGTTTAGAACATCTGAATTTTAAATTTTACATTGTGGGTCTGCTTGTTTTTGCTTTTTTTTCTCATTTTTGGTGCTTAATTTTGCCTGATTATGTTACTTTATGTAATTTTTTATAGTTAGTGTTTATTTCTCCCTATCTGTGTGTAAATTGTGCTACTGTAGCAAAATTCTCACATTTGTTTAAAAGTATATTTGTTTTACCTTTTATGTACACATATTTTGATAGTATTTTGTCTATGTGTCTAGTTGGTTATTGTAATTTTTTCAATAACTACATACATTTTTTTCTGTATGAATTAGATTCCACAAAATGGATGGGATAAGCTCTATATGTTGTTCATTGTCACTGATTCTAGAAAAGCAACAGTGAAGACTACAAAAGCAAATGTGAGGAATGAGGCATGTAAATGGGCAGATCTAATCTATGAGATTACAAGATTGCTCCAAGACATAAAAAATAAACAATATGATGAAAAACTATATAAGCTTGTAGTGGCAATGGCAGGAACTTAATTCTTTCATTCTTATACTTAATAATTCTATCTCTATTCTTCCCTTTTTCTTCTATTGCCATAAGTTATCTAGGTTCTATTACAACCCCATTCCCCAGATAATGGTGCTTTAGCCAGAGAAGCTACGATGTGAAAATTGATAGGATATATATTAGATCTTGCACTGGTGGAAAAAATACAAAGTTTCTAGCTACAAACAAAGTCTTTCTAGCTTTAGTTAGAGCTTATTTGTTTTTTGTTTCTATATCATACAACTTATTCATATGTATGAAGATAGGTTTTCGACCAATCCCACTTTGAAGAAAATGTAACACAGTTGAAATGTGAATCTTATTGTTACTAAAATTTGATCGTTGACAATTTGACAACCTTTTGACTTTATTTTGAATGATGAGAAATTTGACTTGCTTTCTATTATGATTGTTACCCTTTTTTCATGCAAAAAGAATGAGTATGTTGTTCTTGTATGTTTACTTGTAAATTAATGTTTGAAAGCAGAGAAACCGGTATTGCTCAAGAAAATCAAAGGAGGAAGAGAAGAGATTGAAGAGATTTTTAAAATCAACAACATCAAAAATGTGACTTTGCATCAAAAATAAAAATTGTGACTATTGTATTGCTTATTAAAAATTGTTTATGTTTATCAGAAATATGTTTGACATATGTGACGAAATGTTGAGAACAACATAAAAATGCTTACTATGTCGTGTTAGTTCACGACCCATTTGGAAAAAAAATGACTTCTAGAATTTTGCATGCCTATATCGTGTGTCGTGTAGTAAATGTGAACAACATAAAAAATTGTCACTATTATTTTGCACGACTATGTTGTGTTATTCACAACCCATTCGTGCCTAAAAATGCCTTTTGGAATTTTGTACGAATCATTCGCACCAAAAGTGCCATATGCAATGCCCTCTGGAATTTTGCACGACCCATTCGTATAAAAAAAATGCCCTTTGGAATTTTGCACGACCAATTCGTGCAAAAAAAAAAAAAAGCCCTTTGGAATTTTGCATGACCTAGTCGTGCAACTTGCACAACCCATTCGTGCAGAAAATGCGCCATGCAATGCCCTTTGGAATTTTGCACAACTAAGTCGTGCAACTTGCACGACCATGTCGTGCAAAATTGTGAACAACAAAAAATTGTCACTAATGTTTTGCACAGCTAGGTCATGCTAGTGCACGATCCATTCGTGCAAAAACATGATTTATGCAAGTTTGAATGACTAAGTCGTGCGACATGCACGACTATGTCGTGCAAAATTGTAAACAACATAAAAATTCGCTAATGTTTTGCATGACTAGGTCGTGTTAGTGCGCGACCCATTCATACAAAAACTCATCTTCTAATCTATACTCAATTCATGTTCAACTATAAACTTGATTTGATTGTAAAACACTCTGATCTATACTTTAGTGCATCAAAGATAAGAGTACGGGAATCACTTGATGTTCAACTATAAACTGCATACTTGGAGAGATAACCCAAATTAAACAATTGGACTCTTTTGCAATCAATTCGATCCCTTCAGAAGGAATAAGTTAACGGGTATAGAAAATTCCTAAAGAATTTTTGAATTTATAGATCTAAAAGTCACTTTCTTCTGATTTAATTTCGACAAGGGGTAAAGAAAGTCCTTGCATTTACTTAATTAAGCATTGCTTATGAGTTGATTGTCTGACAAAGAAAGCATCATTAGCTTCATCTAAAAGTCAATAGGCATAAATTGCTAATTAAAAATTTGACATTTTCAAATTGGTGCACATACTTGTCCTTTCCTAAATCCAGCTTTTAAATGTGACAGCAGTAGGACCTTAGAGCTTTATATAATTGTTCTCAATCATCCGCCTAAGACTCTAGTGATTAGAGTCACACTTATAAGACCAATATGCCCATCCAAAAATGGAACGCCCAAGAACATCAAGTTCAGCTTTTGTAAATGCCTGGTAATCTTGCATTGATACATTTTTCACTTTCCATTCACAAGTCCATTCTCCTGCAATATGAATCACATCGTGACCCAATTAATGGTGCTTACTTGTGACAAATAGCATAACATTAATTGGTAAATTTTTTTGCATACAAAAGGGAATATTGACTTACAAACAAAAGTCAGAGGGCCATGTGATATGCTCAAAGCACTAAGATTAGAAGCTCATTTGTTATAGATGAAATCAATGTTTTACTGTACGGTTATACTGTTAAAACCCTCCCAGAAGAGGTTATAATAATGCATATCGGCTACATGACTAAAGGTCCTTGCAAATTGAAGCAGCTTCTTCGGATCACCTCCAACTGATTCGAAAATATCACATATGCACTTGAAGTGTATTTCCTAATAGCTTCATAGCCTACTTTATAGAACTTTTTAAGGCTTTCTAAATCCACGCCAGGCACAAGAGGCTCATTCGTCACTTCAATAGTTGCCAGACTAGGATGATAGCATATCTACATATAGAAAAATATCTGACATGAATTCTATTAATCTTCATACCGTTCTAGGACATCTATACTTTGTTTGATGTATATGCACTCTAGGACATCCAAAATGAACATTGACAATTTAATAAAGCTGCACACAAGGGTCAATAACTACATCAACCAACCAAAAATTATGAACCAATTCAAGAAGTTAGGCTAGAATTGTTAATCTAAAGTTATTTTGCCTTGACAAGACTTCACACAATTTCCAAGATGGATGCAACCATAATAAGTTGTATGACCAAGATATCAAAAGCCACAGCCTATGAATACATTCCCTCACTTGAGATACATATAACTACCAAGAGATTGCATGATAATTGCATGGTAATGTAATGCAATTTCATCATGCAAAGAAATGAGTTCTGGAATTTTGCACTGCCAAGTCGTCCAGTAATTGAAAATAAAATAAAAATGCTCACTATTGTTTTTGCACGACTATGTTGTGCTAGTTCACAACCCACCCATGTTTAAAATGAATTATGGAATTTTGCATGAATTGTTGGATTTTGCACGAACCAGACATGCTATTTGCACAACTCAGTCGTGCAAAAAAGTGAAATCTAAAATTTTGCACGACCAAGTCGTGCAAGTTGCACAACTAGGTCATGTAGTATTTTTGAACAACATAAAAATATCACTATTTTTTGCATAACCTAATCATGCTACTTGCACGACCCATTTGTATAGGAATTGTCAACAACATTCAAAATTCACACAATTGTTTTGACATGCTGCGTAGGCAGTCTCTTCGTCCTGATTACATTAGGATGTTTGTGCTGGATGAGGCTAATGAAATGCTTTGCCGTGGTTTCAAGGACTAGATTTAGCATAATATACTTTGATTAGCAGCCTTTTTTTAATTATTCATCTTGAGAATCTCATTGCAGCTTGTTTATTATTGCTTTCTAATTTTGTTGTTTTGGTCGGCAGATCTATGATATTTTCTAGCTCCTTCCAGCTAAAGTTCATGTTAAGGTTTTCTCTACAACAATGCCACTGGAACCTCTGGAAATTACAAGGAAGTTTATGAACAAGCCTGTGAGGATCTTGGTCAAGCGTGATGAACTCACCCTTGAGGGTATCAATTGTTTTATGTCCATGTTGAGAAAGAAGAGTGGAAACTTGAAACACTCTGTGATCTGTACAAGATGAGATGAGAAGCCATGACCACATAGTCTTTACTACCCATGGAGACATTGATCAGAACACTCCCAATCTGAAACGTCTCTACATAGTTTGGTGTTTGTGTTTTGAACAGAAATAGGTAAAACTCAATTTCAGTTCTTTTTAGATCAAAGTGAGTAGCAACGAAGGTGAGGAGACCCCAAGACAGAGGTGAAATAGGTTTGATTTACAGTTTTGTTATTTTTATAATTTTAAAGGGTATTTTTGTGTTTTCGCTTGATAAAAGGGGTCCAAAATAGTTAAATTTGAGAAAGGGGTCATTTATAGTTATGGGATGGGAAACGGTGTCATTTGGTGAAAATTTACCCAAAAGTCAATGGTGCACTTACTACAAGATTGTTTTACGCCATTTTGCACCCTAGAGAATTCATTTTCGGGCAATTAATCCTTTTTACTGTTTAAATCATTATAAATATGGATTTTCTTCCCTATAATTTAGATTTTCCATTTTACTATTTTATAAATTTTTATTAAAAAAATCAGCGTTTATGTTAAGATAGATGTGTGTTAAATGGATGTATAGAGTAATATTATTTAGATCAAATATATCCTTTAATAGTAAATTAATCAATGAGCATTTTATCAATAAAATTTTATTAAAAATTACGGGTGTTAAGAGCAACTATTTGGGTATAAATTAATAGCCCCACCCTGTAAGTGAATTATATTATTAATTTATTCACTTTAACACATTTATCATTAATTAACTAAAATAAATTATGTTGTCAACGTATTCACTAAAACATATATACTTGAAACGTAAAAATAAAAAAGAAATTACTCTCCCACAAAATTCTAACTCGAAATACCTTAATATATGTTATTAAAAATGTCAATAAAATTTCAATTAAGTACCAATTAACCAAGAGTAAAGCTAAAATTAAATTTTAATTATGTTAGAAAGTTGTTTATTGTCAAATCATCACTTAAAAGTTGTCTTTCTACATTTTAATGTTAAATTTAAGGGAATTTTGTCAATGAGAGTGTTATAAATAATAGTACAAAAAAGTCAAGGTTATATCAAATATTAGACTTTAGTTTGTGATTATTCATAATAGTTTTCCAATTATAAATATACAGATTGAAAGATAAATACCATTTATTATATCAGAATATTAAAGACCTAATTTTTTTTTTATACAGCTTTAAGTGAGGAGTCAAATTTTTTATAGAAAATTCCGAGAAAACCTGAGTTTTTCTTCTTTATTTCATCTAATTTCAATTTGACTTGGTACTAGAAAATGAAACTGTTACTGTGGCTGTGACTCATTAGGGCCTGTTTGATTTGTCTACTGAAATCTGAATCTATTCAAATTTAAGTGATTGAAATAATTTTTTATAATTTATTTTATCAGTTAAACACTTATTTTTGAACAAAATTGTCTGAATAGAAAAAGTGAAAAAATTTCACTTTTTCTTTTTTAGAACATCCGAACTATTAAAATACATAAACTACTCTTTTATAACCTATCCTATTAACTTCTCCCTTTAGTCTGGCCGCTACCCTACTCAATACCACTTTGTCAACCCGTCACATCATCTTCTCAACATCATGTCATCTTCTAAACACTTATAATGTAAATATATTTATATATTTTATTTTAAGAACAAAGATAAATACGTAAAATATAATTTAAATTAAGAACATAATATTATTTATATTTTTTTGGATTTGGATTTCAAAATTTAATTATTTTATATTTAATTAAATTTTGAATTTTTTCAATAATGTTTATTTTATATTGTAATAAATTATTGTAAATAAATAAAATAATTAGTATAATATAATTATTTAATAATTAGAATTTTGATTTCATTTTATTAAATATTTATTTTTTGAATGATTGTAATAAATATAATATTGACTATTTAAATGATAATATAATGTAAACATTTTATATTTCAATAAGGGTTAAAAAAATTATATTAAAATTAAAATATTTCCTTACCACTTTTTTTTAGTGATATATAAAATAGTAAACAAACATCCTATTAAGTGACATAAATTAAGTCATAAAAAAGTATTTAGATCTAAAAGTGTTAAGTGATTGAAATAAATATCATAGTCTATTTTCATTTAAAACATACATTATTATTAAATATTTTAGATAATATCATTATATTGATAAATTAAGATTTATCTATAATTACGGTCTCATAGAGAAGAAGATAACCATTTATAATATTTATCATAGTCTTTGTTACTGCAAGTAGCTTTCATAAATACACGCACATATATATATAATTATTGGAAAATCTTATCAAGATTAATTGTTGGAAAAACTTATTAAGTTTGCCGCAGTTAATATTTATTAATAATATTAAAATGAAAATGTTCAACAAAAACTATCGATATATAATCAATAATTAACCCAATACTTTGTCCCACTTGTAGTTCTGAGTTGAATGTGGTTCAATATCCAATGAAAGTTAGACTGATCACTTAATCTCCATAAAAAAATTGAAAGATCGATTGAAGCAATTGTTTATGATGTGACAGCACAAATAGGTGGCCCTTCTTTAAGACCAGGTAAAATCAAACCCAGATCAGGAATCAAAATTACTTCACACCTAGGAAATTTAGTGTTTTTTTTATTGCTTCTTTTTTTTTTAAATAAATAATAAGAGTACATGTTAATTTTCTCAACGTTTTAAAGAAAAGTAACGATGTGCGTGATAAAGGAATGGCTATACTCTAGCAGCTGCTGGGGTATGGCTGCTGGTTTTACAACTTTTTAGGGGTTACAATGCTGTGTTCACAGTTCACAACTTTCAATCCCTCTTTTTTTGTAAAAGCAACAACTGCACCCACACGGCTACTGCATTGTAGTCAATTCCTCGTTATAAGGTTATTTTTGCTTAGAACGGTCTACAATTACCGCTTTTGCAATATGTCCTAATAAATATTGACTTAATATTCATTTGAATAATAATTTGAGTTTGCATAGGATTCTGGACTAACAAAAATCTTCCAAATCCAAGGACTCTTGGCTTCCTGTCTTGACAGAAAGGCAAGTGATTTTAAGGTGAGAAAACTTTATAAAAATTTAAGAAACGAAAAGAAATTGCTATGATCGATGTCATATACGACTTCGTCGAATTGGGATTTATTTATACACTGACCATCTCACAAACCATATAACCATTTAAAATTCAATATAATTTGCGTTTTCCCGAAGCTTTCATACAAATATATATTTATAGGAAAACCATATCAAATATTTAAATTGAAACTGGTCAACATAAACTACCAATTAATATTAATATACATGAAACTGTGTCATTCAATCATAAAATAATTGAATTTTACATGGTCGGATGAATTGAAGAAATTGGATTCCCTTGTCCCTTTCTGGGTTTTCCCCATATAATGATGGTCTGATTATTTGGTTCAGCATACCAAACAAAGAAAAACAAACACACTGAGACTTCCTCAAAGTCCATGAAAAAGAAGGGTAATTTCAGAAGAACCGTGAAGTTTCGAGAAACTTATAAATTATACAAACATTTTTTAAATTATATATTTGCAACGTCAGAAGCGTTGTATAAATTTATTATTCAAAGAAAAAAAAAGTAATTATAAATCATTGATACTTTTAAAAGAAAATTAGTAACGGAGACATTTTTCAAGGAAAGAACAAACGAAGAGCTTTTTAGGGCTATTTGACACTAACCCGCCCTACTTAATTTGATCGAGTTGTGTCTATAGCTCTTGTAAGAGCCTATTCTTTAAGCTTCTTCTTAAAATTTTCACTTTGTTACAGTAAATATACAGGAAAATTATAGATATTAATAAAAGAAATACTATACCCTTATAAATTATTTTATATTACTTTATCAAACAAAACTAATGTGACATGCAATGATTAGAGGAGGGAATTTTACAAGTTAATACTATTAATTAAGATTGATAAAGGGACAATCATACATTAATGCCACTTCTTAAGTAGTTTTTAGGTGCAGCTTGTAAGTGTTTATACTGCTCTTGATAAAATAACATAAAACTAAAACTTTTTTTAAAATTATATATTTTGTAGAAATCCTTCAACCAGATTTTTCCTAGAAAAAAGAAAAATTATATTAAAAATTCATTAGATTTATTTATTTATTTATTATTATTTTTTTGTATTTTTGATAAAACGTCCATATGAAAGATCAAAATTTAACACCTGTAAAGTTTAATACTTAACCAAGTATGCTAAACCTTTTGTTCCTTCATGACAATGTCGAAATTTGGATTTCTATATTAATTTTATTTTCTTTTGTTTCCCCATATGTTGATTGTGCTAGATTTGAAACTTGATATTGTGGATGAGAACTTTGATTTCATTAATATTGCTTTCAGGGATTAAATCAATTGTTTTCCTAGTCATATTAGAATTTCTAGTTTTAACATAATTGAGTCTAATTAGGATTTTTATTATTTTAGGATAAATATTTTTTTCTTGTTTAATTAGGATTATAGTATTTTAGGATATCTAATTTTTGTAAGATTTTATTTTTGTTATTCTAGTTTACTTGTTTTACAAGAATTAGAAATATTTGGTCTATCAACGGGTGAGCTTACCCTAGCTTTATAATCAATTCTCATTATTATCAATTTTATCAAACTTTGAACCATGTTTAATTAATTTTATCTTTCATTAGCGTCCGCATCAAATTTGGTATTAGAGCCAAAAATCACTTGTCTTCCATGGCACGTGACAATTCGATAGGCAACGGCTCTCATGACGTTGATTAGAGAACTCTGACTACGATAGATAGTCGTATCATGGCGGCTATCCAACCCTTATATAACCAATGGAACGAAATAAGCCAGCTATTGGATGAGTTGAGGATTGGAAGGATTGGGAAGATTGAACAAAGGCATAGGAAAAACGAAGAGATAGAGGCTTGCGTACCAACGCCGATGATAAGACTTTCTCACGCAATTGTGGAGTTCCATACATCAGTTTAACGAATGCCAAATCTAATGATGGAGCCACTGGTAAGTAAAAAAATTTTAAATCTTTTGAGAATAAAATTGAAGAAGAAACACAAGAAAACTTTGAGGTGAGCAATGAAGAAAATTTCAATTGTAAAGAAAAATTTGAAGATTCAAAAATAGTGGAGAAAATTCATGAAAAAGATGGTAAAGTTATCAACGACTTGGATCATCAATTGGAGAGTGAAATCTCACCACCATCGTAGATTGATAGAATGGAACTTGGATATCAAACTTTTATTCTTTGCCAACGTCCAATTGCGGCTGGACCTCCTGAAAAAATTGTGTTAACGATGTGGCTATACAATCAACAATTGTGACCATCGCAAATGAAACAACACCACCGTTTCGAAATAGATTCTTTGGTCATCATGGAAGCAGAATCCATGGTTAATGCCAATCAAAATCACTAGAAACTATCACAACCACTACCACAAGAGGAGAAAACGTTAATCTCTATAGAAAACAATGAAACTTGGCAACTGAGTAGTCACCTCCCTCACCAATTCAAATTAGAGTGAGCGATCTGTAAACCCCAAGTGGTGTCACTGAGTTTTTCGCCCAGAAATCAGTTCGTTCACGATCAAGACGACAAATTCCATTCGACCCTCTGTGATAGAAAATATCAAATAGGCCCCTATGGCAAACAATATCGAACATGCCCTTTTGATGGCAAATGTTAGTCAGGTCCTTTAGGAGCAGAATATCAATGTGGTCCTTTGTCCAGAAAATATTAGCTGATCCAGATTTTTGGGAATTACGTTTGACCCCTACCAGGTTTTCTTTGTGACAAAAAAAACCCCTACAGAATTATACCTTGGAACATTTGTCTTCAAATATTTATGAACCTGTAGTAGAAGAATTATTTCAAGAAAACTTGAGGGCAAGTTTTTTCCAAGAAGAGGAGAATAGACAATATATGGATAAGTAATATGTTGTGGTATTTGATCATTTTATCCAAGAAGAGCATGATGAGATGGGTTTGAAGTGAAAACAAGACAAGAAGATTTGGGATTCAAAAATAAAAGATTGGCGGTATGCTCTTCACTCAAGTCGAATCCATGCAACTTCATCTTTACTTTGATTCTTGTTAATCTAGACTTCATATGATAAATTTTTATAGCATACTGTCAATCTTTTATTTTTTAATCGCAAGCCTTCTTGTCTTGATCTTGCTTCATACCCATCCTAGTCTCATCATGCTCTTCTTGGACAAAAGCCTTAAATACCACAACATAGTGCTTATTCATATATTGTTATTGCCTCTTCCCCCTTTCTTAGAAAAAACTCGCCCTCGAGTTTTCTTGGAATAAATCCTCTACTATAGGTTCATAAAAATTTGAAAACAAATAGTCCAAGATGAAATACTGTAAGGGCTTTTTTTTTTCACAAAGAAAACCTGGTAGAGGTCAAACGATAGTTTCCAAAAATCTTGACAACTTAATATTTTGTAGCCAAAGGACCAACTAATATTTGCCATTGAAGTGGTCTATTTGATAATATAGAAGACCCTCTGATATTTTCCATCATAGGAGGCCCAATGTAATTTGCCATCTAGATCATGAACTGATTAATTTTCGACCAAAAACTCGACAGCCCCACTTCGGGCTTATATATCGACTCACTTTGATTTGAATGGTGAGGGAGGTGATTACTCACTTACCAATTTTCATTGTTTTCTATGAAGATTGACGTTTTCTTCCTTTTTGGTGGTGGTTATGTCAGTTTCTAGCAATTTTGATTGGTGTCAACCTTTGATTCATCATTGACGACGACCAATGAATTTTCCTAGACGGGTGGTGACGTTTCAATTGTCGACAGTCGTAGTTGTTGATTGTATAGCCACGTCATCAACACACTTTTGTCAGGAGGTCGAGCCATAATTGGACGTCAATAAAGAACAAAAATTTAATCTACACGTTCTATTCTATCAGTCTGTGGTGAGATTTCACTCTCCACTTGATGATCCAAGTTGTTGATGACTTTGCCATCTTTTTCATGAATTTTCTCCACCATTTTGAAATCTTTTACAAATTTTTCTTCACAATTCCCTCAAAATTTTCTTCATTGCTCACCTCAAAATTTTCTTATGTTTCTTCTTCAATTTTATTCTCAAAAGATTCAACATTTTTGTACTTACTAGCTGCTTCATCATTTGATTCAGTATTCGTTCCTCCAACGTGTGGAACTTTGCAATTGTATTAAGAAATTTTGACCATTGGTGCCGGAACGCGAGCCATTATCTCTTTATTTCATCTATGCCTTCGTTCAATCTTCTCTCACTCCTCAACTCATCCAATAGTCGACTTATTTCATTGCATTGGTTGTATATCTGTCGCCATGATATGACTATCTGTCACGGCCATTGTTCTCTAATCAACATCACGAGAATAGTTGCCCACCGAATCGTCACGTTTCATGGAAGATAAGTGAATTTTAGCGTTGATACCAAATTTGATGCGGAAGCTAACAAAAGATAAAATTGAAACTTTGTTCAAAGTTTAATAAAATTGATAATAATAAGAATTGATTACAAAGCTAGGGTAAACTCACCCTTTTATAGGCTAAATAATCATAATTCTTGTAAAACAAGTAAACTAGAATAAGAAAATAAAATCCTACAAAAATTAAATATCCTAAAATACTATAATCCTAATTAAATAAGAAAAAAATTTTATCCTAAAATAATCAAAATCCTAGTTAGACTCAAATAAATTAAAACAAGAAATTCTAATATGACTGGGAAAACAATTAATTTAATCTTAAAACAAATAAAACTCAAAATAGATAACTAATAATTTTCCTAAAAGTAAAATACCAAAAATTTTCCTCCATTAGTTCCCCTCTTCTTAAAAAGAAAAAAAAAAAAAAAACTCACATATCTGGTCAATGAATTCAAGAAGGGGGGATTTGATGTAGGATAACTCTGGGTATTTTATTTTCAATAAAAATTATTAGTTGTCTATTTTGAGTTTTATTTGTTTTAGGATTAAATCAATTGTTTTTCCTAATCATATTAGAATATCTCGTTTTAATATATTTAAGTCTAATTAGGATTTTTGTTATTTTAGGATGAATATTATTTTTCTTCTTTAATTAAGATTATATTATTTTAAGATTTTAATTTTTGTAGGATTTTATTTTCTTATTCTAGTTCACTTGTTTAACAAGAATTAGGATTATTTACCCTATAAAAGGGTGCATTTACCCTAGCTTGGTAAGTGATTCTCATTATTATCGATTTTATCAAACTTTGAACAATGTTCAATTTTATCTTTTATTAGCTTTCGCATCATTATTGTTGTAGAATTTGTATTATGTATATGATTTGTTATGTGTAATTAATAGTAATCATTTTATTCAATTTCGTTGCTCCATTTATTATTCTATTAGCTATACCCTAAATTTGACAATTTGAGACATATAGAGAGAGAGATATTAATGCATGTGGACATTATTAGATCTCGCCCAAAAGATAACTTCATTTTTTATTTAAAATAAAATGACAATTTAAACTTAAAATGTGTTCCATGACTTCTCTTAAGGAAAAAACCTGAGAAAAACTTATTGATATGTTTTTCCCAACATAATTCTTATTTATTTCTCGAGAGTTACATTTCAGAGAAGTTGAAAAGTTTAAGTTTATTTATTTTCAAAATCTATTTAACATAGAAAGGCTGTCAAGCCCTTGGTTATTCTAGTTTAGGATTCCTTTGCTGAGACTAGGTTTGCTTTTGCTCAGGGCAGTCCATACTCCTACGATTGTATAATTGTAATATCAGTCATCCTATTTTCATTGACACATCCAACCAATGGATTTAGGAGTTCATTAACTACAAGAAAAATGATCATATTTGGCGGTCTTAAAAGTGCCACCAATGGCACCGCCAAATATAGTCAATTCGACTATATTTGGCGGTCAGTCAAAGTGCCAAATATGCATCTGATTATACTTGGCGGTTTTTGACCGCCAAATATAATAGGTTTAAAAATTAAAAAAAATTATACTTGACGGTTTTTGACCGCCAAGTATAATAGTTTCAAAAATTAAAAAAAATAAACTTGGCAGTTTTTAACCGCCAAGTATTTAAAAAAATTAATATATATATACCAATTTATGAATACCAATTAGACCCTCATCAGAAGTTCATGAAATCAATGACCAATCAACACATCAACATGAACATAAAACTGATCAGTACAAACACAAATCTTAATACATAATTCAAGTTAAATAAAACCAGTACCTACACACTAAATTCAACAACTTTAAAAATAAAAACTTACAAGTCAAGTCATCCAAATCAGCATCCCTATCTTTATCATAACCAAAACATCAGATCCAGCAACTATTAATAACAACATCTATAATTGACCATTAAAACCCATAAAGATAAACTTCAGTATCTTCACATCAACCCACTAAACAAGACCACTACGAATCATAGTTCTTCCATATCCATATATAGCTTCGTTATCTTCACTATCAAAATTTAGCAACAGATTTCAAAACAATAACCCACAAAATAAACAAACAAACAAAACCAAACCTAGTAAAGAAACAATCAAGAGATCAAATCGGTAACAACATTATAAATAAAAAATTTCTCAACCATTGATTACACATGTTAAAGAATTAATTGAATGACCAAAGCAAAAACAGCCAACAACAGCTTAGGTATAAAATAGACTGGTGAAGCTATAGTGAAGGGAGAGAGAGAGAGAGCAATGTAGAGTATAAGAATCTAGAATGATATGTTATATTACTCTGACAAGAAGCTCCTAAAGCATGAGGACTTAAATTTGCATCAACCATCATTACAGGAGCAGAAGATATATTGTGTTTGAATGGCAGAATCCACTTAGGCGTGAGAAATGCCTCCTGAATTTTATTTGTCAAATTCAGAGCTTAGTTTGTCATGAAATTCTTTTAAAAAGTTGGCAGCAAATTCTAACACCATATAGAAAAAGTTGACAAAAGTCAACTTACAATTGCTTGAACGCTGGCAACACCAACCATCAGTTCTCCATTGGCATCAATTATGTTGCACACAACAGCAGTATTTATATCTTCTTGCTTCCTAATGCCTACTCCAGGTACAATTTAAGAAAATAGATAGAATCATGATGTCATCTATAGGAACCTAGAAATTAAACACATAAATTATTCTGGAATTCTTTTTGTTTACTTGACCATGAGACATGGGGTGGGGGGGAGGGGGGGAGGGGAACTCCTGCTTATAAAACTTGTTCCTGGCGTATCACCAAAAAATTAATAAAAAGAACATAGTTTTCTCTCCATTCTTCATCTCATTATCAATTCTCCTTAAATATATAAAATAAAGTTCCAAAGAGAAAACATAGATTAATTTATTCTGAAACTTTCACCTGTAATATGATGGATTCATAAAGAGCACCATCTTTTATTTCATTCCAAGACCTAGATCCCAGCATGGGAGTTAGACAAAAATGAACAATTCGACAAAACAAAAGAGCAGGAAACAAATTAATCAAACCCCTTTAGTGGGAAAATATCAAGATTTTCAAAATAATAATTATAAAACTACTAACTAACCTGGGAGTCAAAGTCCACTGCAGAGATGCCTGGTCCAAGAACAAAGAAAATCGAAAAATATAAATGGTGAGTAATCAATTACAAACTGAACACCCTTAGAATTACAAGTTTTAGTAATAAAACTCTGAAAGATAAAACAATACTTTCTTATTATATGCTCGTTTTCAAAATAAAGACCATTGCCGAGCCGATTCATCTGTAAAAAAGATTTTAAATGCTCAACTAAAATGCAAAATGCTAAAAAAATGAAAAGGGTCCAAAGAAGGGGAACACCTTAAAGAATAATAATTAATTGAAAAGGGACCTGCAGTGGTGTTTCTTCATCGGTGTCTTCTGAAATACTAGCCATAAGCAGTCCCCATTCAGTATTAATCCCAACACCAGTTACCTAAAAGAAGAACAGACACGTAAACAAGTGAAGCGAACTGACAAAGACTGAGAGAAATCAGATAACCAAGATCTTCACTGTAAATGCATTTGACCAAAACAAGGTTTTCATAAATTCAATCTAGAAATGTGGCAGTGTGTATCGCTTAGTGTCACAAGTTTTCCCCTCTTTGTGAGAAAAGTCTGAACACATTAGTAACGTTTTAATTCTTTCTATAACCACAGCTTGATTCATGTCAAAAGCAATCTAAAGTCACAACTAGACAACCTACTATTATTAGAACCATTATAGACACCCAGATATAATCAGATGTACAACACATCGAACAAAAGTAACAAAAACTAAAGATCTGTAATTTTGGGGTAATATGCTGATTATTCTGTAAAGTTTTTATGTTGAACAATAATTATTATCGATCACCCACCAGATTTGTTAAAGTGCACCAATCATAAACTAATGAGTGCTAGTTGAACTTCAATGGTATGGATAGGGAAATGATTTTTAAATATTATTTTAATTCTTATGACAATATGGCAATCGATGAGATAATCCATGTTTATTAATGTGGAACAATTAATTAATTGTGCTATTGTGTCTCTGGCCAGTAGAATTGCCAAGTCTACTGTTGCTGTTACTTACCCAGTAAAAAACAATTAATTTTTTTTCAGAAATAAGGTTAATATGGATGTAGACAACTATCTTTAACAAAAAAAGGGATAGAGTGGTTAAATAATTCAATTTAATATTTTAAGTTCGAATGTTTTAAATAATTTAATTTTAGATTTACAATTACAAAAAATTGCAAGTTCGAATATTCAATTATACGTTTCTTTAATCACATGAAACTAATATGGGGACTTTTTTTTCTAATAGCAAGTAACATTTGTAACATTATCACATCAAACTAAAATATAAATTATTATAACATGGGAGTGATTAATATTGCACTAGCTGATTCAACAATGCTACCAAGTCTAAGTAGCACTAATTTGTGGTGTTCTCATTCTACACATTGCCATATAAACAATTAATAAACAAAAAATAGTTTACCATTTTAAGTGATATAACATGAACCTTAGTAATTATTTGCATCTTTATATATAGCTAATGATAACCACTATTTATGTGAACGTTAATATCAATAATTATATTACTTAAAAACAAAATATCAATAATTGTACTACTTTCCTTAAAGATAATGATTAGGTCTTTCCTTTTGATTAATTTATAAACTTATAGAGTTTGCTTCTTAGAAAAATCACAAATCTAGTAATAAAACTGGTTTAAAAATCAGATCATGATAGTGAAAGGTCATAATAATTTTAGTTAAAAAGCATTGTGTTCAATAACCTTTTTTGAATATAAACATAAACCAATAATGATACTTCAATAGCTAGTGGCCTAATGACCACATGAGCTAAGATGATTCAGTTTTAACATTTGTCTTGTCAAACTCAAATTTAATGAATATTTAACTAATTCATTAGCCAACTAATATTTGCAAAAGAACATCATATTCAACACAAGTAATAGTTTAGAGTATTTCATACTACAAAAATAGATAACAAATGAAAAATAAAATTCTTATCCAATTATGAGTTTGATTTAAAGTACCCGTACAATTCACCACTTATGCAAATCAGCAATCATGATACCACTACCCTCTCAAGAATGGTTTAAGTAATAGCTTATCTTTATTTTCTCGTAAGAGTCATGTTATATAATATAGCTAAGGATTAAATAATAGCATAATTGAAAAGCCCAGTGTTATCTGGATTAATATAGCTAAGGATTTTTTCAGTAAAATGGCCAGCATATAAACAATCAAAAAGAACAAAAAAAAATATTCTGTTTTCATCACACCACTTAGCTAAATGCCACAATGTGCAGAAACAAAAAAAAATGTTAGGTCTAACTCTTTTCCACAAGAGAAAGGATGCAAATAAAAAAGATGTAGAATTCATCCCCAACTTACCGTTGATAGTCCATTGTTAGGTTTTCCATAATCTGATGCAACCGTAGAGAAATAATTTGTGTTAAGCAAAGAGAAAACAGAGCGCCTTTAATTTCCAAGACCTTGAAGAGCCTCATTAGCCCACTGTGCAACTGGATATAGAAAACAGGACTTAGAACTTTGATGAACATGAAATCAAACTGAAGTAGCCCACTATCACCAATTACCACTCTACATCAGGAGAAAGAAGAAACAGACCAAAAGAAAAAAGAGTTCCTAAAGTGCACCCATTTCATGTTATTTCATTTTTCTTTCCATATAGCAAATCGGTTTAATTAGCCTACCTGAAGCCTCAGAACTCGTTTGATGCCTTTTCAGCTCTTCAATCATATCCTCAACTGACTTTCCCTCACCAAAAGTTGAAATTATATGAGGTAAAAGCGATTTCGGCTGGGCCTCACTTTCAGGGTCAATGTTGTATTTTGTCAAAAGTGCTATGACGTCTTGATGTGGATCTTCAGAACTGTCATCAATCGATTAGCTATATGAATTTTCTATTTGGAGGTAGAAAACCAATAAATTACTATATCATACAATTCCCGTAGTTCATGTCAAGCAACAGACTTATCAGTTAAAAACCATCAAGAATTGAATCCCAGAACCACAAGTATACAAAATGAAAAAGTTATTTTGATTGAAAAGTGGCACTTATGTAGTTGCTTAATAACAACATTCTAGGCCCCATCATGAAGATATCAAGCAACAGCAATCCTAAAACTAGAATCCAAAGAGATGATTTTCTCATTACCTCACTATGCTAATTTAAAGGTATAGGCCACATGTTGGTAAGTAAACTCAATTAAACCAAAATAGACAAGTGCTAAATGCAAATTCATTTCCAATTTTTGATTCTGGTAGTGGAGAACGGCTGCATCAACCTGGAAAAGAAATCATATGTACAATTTTTCTCTCTTAGATTAACGGGAAATGCAAAAGATAAACATCGAAAACAATAAATGAACTACTGAAAAAGAACAGAAACCCAGCTGATGTGTGAGTTTGTGTGCCAGTCCATTTAAATGAACAGAAAATTAATAACAAGACAATAATATAACAATTTGACAATAACAAGGTTAAAAATCTGCTAGTCTGAAATAAGAAAATGCAAATATAAGTATTTAAATCAAGTTCCCACTTCCTGTATCAAAATCGCCACGAACATCGTTTATCAAATTTGATAGTTTCCAATCATTTCATTTCATTAAAAAGCACAAACTCACGCATTTATTTGAGCTATATAAAAAATAGATAAAACTCAGATTAAAAGTATTATAGAGTCCTCTATAGCAAATTAAATTCCAGATTAATTCCAGATTTTCTCGAGAAAACTTGATAAAAGTTCAATTAGGCTAATTCCAGATTAATTCCAGATTTTCTCGAGAAAACTTGATAATTCCAGATTTTCTAGAGTCCTCTATAGAAAACTCATATGCTATACGCACAACTTTCTCCAATTCAACATCTCCAAAACCCTTTTGGACCAAGCTCGAGTCTGAGTTTTAAAGCTCAATTACACTAAATCTTTTCACCGCTCATTCAAATTCTGCATAGATCTAACCTCCACTAAACCATAATGCATAGCATACGCCATAACATTGATTAACATTATTTGAAATCAACATTTCCTCACTTCTCTCTATATCACCACTCTCATTCTCCATTATTTCGTTTCTTCTTTCTCATACACTTTGCAAATCCGGCTAGATTGTACAAGAATTCCCAAAACAATCATAAAAAAGTAAAATAAAAGTAGAAAGACCAACACTCAAAAGATGATACGGACAACCCTGAAACACATTTGAGAGAAGCGAACAAGAAGAAAGCCCTAATTAAAATGCATTTCAGTAGATTCTCAAAGCAGTAAGCACACACAAAGCACAATTCAAAGACATAATATTCCCAAAATCCTAAAAAAAATGATGATAATAATAACTAAATTGTATCCATTTGTTTTTAATTAGCAAATACTAATATTATTCAACTCTCACCGGAAATCAAAACAACTCAAAGCAGTTTGAGGATATCGTCGGCCCCATTGAAAGTGAAGGCCCCACCCTCCTCCAAATTGAGCACCTTAACGACTCCATCCTCCGCCAAAAGTGCGTATCTTCTAGACCATATTCCCAATCCCACAGGCTTATCACTCAAGTCCATCTCACACCCAATTGCCCTCGTGAAATCTTCGTTACCATCACTTAATAGAAGCACCTCGTCATTAATTCCAAGATTCTCCTTCCACGCCTTCATGACAAACGCGTCAGGTGGGAGTGAAGGCGCCGATTTCTCCACGAAGCCAAGGAGGTGTTTCTGCGAGCAGGTGGGATTGAAGGCGCCGGGAACAGCGAAGAGGCGTCGGGGAGGTGTTTCTGATTTGGAGAGAAAGCTATAGCCGGCTTGGGTTGTGTTAGGGATTGAGAGCGGGGGAGAGAGAGAACCAGAATTAGGGATTTAGATGGGGCTAGGGTTTTGTTATTTTCTTTATATAGATTTGTAAAATTCCAGGAAATCCATATCTATTAAAAATTATCAAAATCATCTTACTCTTCAGTCCCTATATTTCAATCTTTTTCATTTACACCATTAGACTAATTTTTTATAATTTTTAGAGTACTAAATGTTTTAATTTAATTTTTAAAATAAATTATAATATTTTTTAAATATTTAAAATATTATATTATTGTAAAATAATTTTTTTGATATTTTTAATTACTTAATTTTCATCAAAGCAATTAAATTATGTGATTTTCATCACTTTCAAATTAAAAAATAATTTTATTAATTTCATAAAATTTCCACATTTAAAAATTCATTTTTCTAAAATTTAATATTTAAAAATTTATTCTTTTCATACATGTAATGATGTTATCTTTAATTTAAAGATTTTTGAAAATTATTTTTAATTTTAGATTAAAATAAAATTATATTGTTTAATTATATTTAGATAAATTTATTAAAATTTTAAATATTATATTCACATATCTGAAATAAAAAATAAAAAAAGAGAAAAATTTGAGAGGGATAAGAAAAAAATTACATTTTCACATACTTGTCAAATTTTTATAAAAATATGATATATATGTGATTGAATAAGACAAAAAATGACAAATAAGATGAATTGATGGGTTTGACTTTTAAGACATGGTTAAATTTATCACTTTTTTAAAAACTGCCAAATAAAAAAATTGTGAAGTGACAAATATGCAAAAAATTCTTGTAGTGGTGTTTTAGCATGTTTGACTATTTCAGTTGATAATTTCCAGATATGTAACCTTGTATCCCATTTTCACTAATATTCTTTTTTTTTTCCCACATAATAATATATGTGCTTCATTATTCACAAAATCTCTCAGACTCTTTACTTTATATTTTTATAATAAACTACGATTTCTTAAATTTACATAAGTTTCAGCTAAATCTGAGAATCTATTTTTAGTTTTTTCAACCTTTGGCTATAGATACGGTGATGGCTATTATAACAAGAATTAATTATAGGACATTTTCATAGTTCTTTTTTGTTACAAACTCACTTGATCAACTAAACAATTTTTTTTTTCTAGTCTATCAAATGTGTTAAAGTATCAATCTTGTCTTCTTTCAAATGGAGCTAGCTACAAATTAAATTCTTTAATGATAGAAGGCATTTTGCTTTGGAAGGTTGGTAGAGTTTTCTTTTTATGCGCTCTGACAATTTAGTGGCTATAATGTTGGAGTCTATATTAAAGAAAAAAATTATTGTGATTATAAATATGTGAAAACACAAACTGAAAGAATTTATATATTTATTTTTACAATATTGAAAATATGAAGGAACAACTTTGGATAATGTGCTCATTGATGTGTTTTATTGTGATTTCATTTTTCACTTGTAGTTCTTACAATCTGTTTTTCAAATTCTTTCTAAAAGTACTTCAAGGACTTGGAGATAGATAGCAAATTCCTTTTGATGAGAGTCCGCCTGATCATCAAGTACTTTCTCCATTCTTGTTAGTGCCTTTTTTTGGCTTGATGAACTTGATGAAGTTGGACCTAGAAAGATGTATTGGAATTTACAGCTGTCTTGTTCATCTTAAAGGTATTTTTGTCTCCAAATGGAAACTGAGTTCATTAAGTTACTATTTTCATTTTTATTGATTTCTAACCTGGACATATTTATGGTAGTATGCAATTATATTCTTTAGATCATTGATCGATCTCTTTTCTTTTCTGGAATAACATATTCTATGTTGCTCTATATAATGTAAGTAAGTAGTGTAGACTATTAAAACAATATACTAACAATCTTTAGGAAAAAAATCAAGTTAGAAGCTAGCAGCATCTCTAAATCTTACCATTTCAACCTTTTTTGCTTTCCCTTAATATTAACATCATTAACTTCTTTCTCCTGATTCATTTCGACCTTCTTATATCTGTACTAGGAAGCACACAACAAATAGACACCAAAGTTCACCACAATTACAACTGATAACGACCAATAGAAGTAGTTTAGCTTATGTCTATTCAAGTTATTACTAGCCAACCAACTACGTACCACTGACCTTGTTCCCTACATCCACCACCATTGTTCTCAAAAAGTATCCAAATGCCACTTAGTACCATGAGATGGCTGTGCTCAATGACTTCATACTTGCTGAACTTTATGCATAGAAAAACTCTAGCAACACTTATATAAGGCCCTTCATTGTTCTTCTTAACATGTTATTGTCGCATGCCAACGCTATTAAGCTATACGTGAAGATTTTCAGGTCATGGGCTGAGCTTGAGCACTATTTTACACACGGTTCATTAAAGAAGAAATGTGCTTATGGGGAAAATGTTATGCAACTTCTTCTTATTATTGTTATTGTTGTTACTTTCAAAATTTCACTAGAAGAAAGGGGGCTTATAATACGCCCATTTGCGGCGGTTTTTAAAAACCACCGTAAATAGATCCCACGCGAAAATATGTGCGGCGGTTTTGAGAACCGCCGTTTAAAGGGCCTAAAAATCCCCAAATTGATTTTTCCCTCGTCGTATCTTAGAACAATACCCTCTCGTCTCTCTCAACTCTTCTCTCAATTGAATCGATTTCGCATCTCGATTCTGCTTGTAGATTGTCAATCCCAGTTTTGCATGCTTTAGAGAGCACATACAGAAAAATTAAGTCCAAGCACCAAGAGCTATGTCTCCGGAAACAATGGAACTTGCTTGCTAGAGTACACGGCAATTGAACTAGGTGTAGACGACAACCCTCGCTCTCAAGTGGCTTTCGCTGTTAACTACTACTCTCTCACCACTCAAAATCTCTGCCCGATCATTTCAAACATTTCACCTCTTGTCTCCCTAACCATCCGTTCCCTCCTGTCCTGTTAATCCTATGGGTAAGACTTTAAATGAAAATCGTAAATTGTAGATTTGGAAGGAATTATTCAAAGTTTACCCATTCAATTTTGTTCATATTTGGGCTTTCTTTTTAATTTGAATCAATTTGAATTTTTAGTGGACTCGCTGTTGGTAGCATTTGATGTGCACATGGCTTAGAGGTTTCTGTTGGATGCATAATTTGTTTGTCAACTAAAAAGTGATAACATTTCAAAGATTCTGCTTTTGTTTGGTTTGAATTAGTTAAGATGAGTGTTGTTTCTGTCACTGGCGAGGTTCTCATTTTGAATTGTCGATTTGAAGAGCAGCTCTGTTTTTTGATGTGGTTTTATCAGTTATTGAAGGAGTCTGATTGTCATTTTTTGTAATTTCAACATGTTCTAATAGATGTGAACTATATCATGTGACACCAATTTTTATGACACTAATCTGGACACTCTTTGTTCTTTGAACAGTGGGAACCATTGAGCTGGCCTTGCATGTCTTATTAATTTGTCTCACCTTTGTCTTGTGCTTTATAAGTAATTTGTTTTAGCCTTCTAATTGTCCATGCCTGATATGTTTGGGAATTTGCATTATTTGAATATGAAAAAGTGATACTTTCCATCATCTAATATTTTTAGATCATGAAGTATGCACGGGTGAGATCAATAAATGCTACTGATCAGTTAACTATTTTTCGCTTTAAACTAGAGCGATAGGATTTTGACCGATGATGGTGGAAACTTTGTTTGTTGATCATAGTTACAATTCTTTCAGCATTGGTGTCAAAGAAAATCATATATGGAAGTGCAGAAGCTAGAGTTTAAGATTGATACATGTTGGAATTAATAATATTAGTTAGTTATTATTGTTTTTCCCCTTTATTTGTGATATTGTGGTAACAGTGATTTCCTTTGTGCAGGGATTGTCTTTTTGATTGTGAATTTTCTATAGCTTCTTGTTCTGGATTGGGCTTATTGCTGCTTCTGTTGGTAGAAAATAATTTCTTGTGGCTGGACTAGTTTCTCAGGTGTGAAGCTGCCAATATTTGCAGATCCACCAAATGAGGGTGTAAATTGTTAAGAACTTTTGTTTTTGTAAAGGAAACTGTTTCTATTGGTCACCATCTTGGAAGAGAATTTAGAAACCTGGTCTCAAAGTCAAAGAAAAGGGATTCACATTATCAGCTATTGCAGCTAACACGTTGTGACCAGGTTTGGACCCAGCTTTTCGAGCCTATTAATGACTTCAACTGAATAATTAGATTTGTCCTTGTTTTTGCTCTTTCCTCTTCTTACACCTTCTACATGCAATAAGCAATCTATTCTATAGCTAGTTTGAAATTTGTTATTCTTAGAATTCTCCTGTAACATTCTAATGGTTATTCACTGCTCAGTCATCCTGTTAGTACAATAGATTAGATAGATTAGATTCTAATGGTTCAGTAGTCTGAATTTTCTGATCTTTTATTTTGCTTTTCTACTTGCAGACTAAATTGGTTGACTTATCTTTGCTCTCTGCTGCAGAGGTTGATTGGCTTAACGATTACCATTCTCAAGTTTGGGAGAAGGTAATAGCATGTCTATAAATATGTTCAGCTGGATCAGTAGCATTTATAGCCTATGATCATATTATATTTCAGTTTTAACTCAGACTTGTATTCTTTTGTAATTTATGTTGGAATGCTATTCATTTAGATCCCTTTTTTTCACTTATAAACTAACCTAGCCCATTCACTTATAAACTAAACCAACCCATCCCACTAACGTAAGAAAAGTGGGCAGCCCAGTAAACCTAAAAAAAAAAGGCACTAGGCCAATAAATCCAAAAAAGGCCAACAACCCATTAAACCCAAAAATTAAAAGGCCTAATAGTGCCCATTAAACCAACAATTAATTAAACTAACCTAGCCCATTCACTTATAAACTAAATCAACCCATCCCACTAACATAAGCAAAGTGCCCAGTAAACCATAAAATAAGGCACCAGGCTAATAAACCTAAAAAAGGCCGACAGCCCATTAAACCCAAAAAATAAGAAGCCTAATAATGCCCAAACATGGCCAAAATAAACAGCCCACTAAACCCAAAAAAAGCAAAATGGCCCAACTAATTCCAAACAAAATAGGAAGGTTTTTTGTGTTTTTGTGTACAGTAGAAATCAACCCATTTATCCAAAAACAAAATTAACTATACTAGTCCACTTTACCATGAGCAAAACCGATCTAGCCCACTTATCCAAAAACAAAAGTAACTATACTAGCCCACTTTACTATGAACAAAACCAATCCAGCCCACTTAACTAAAAACAAAATTAACGAAATCAGCCCACTTAACCATACCAAAAAAAAAAAAAAAAAACTGCTCCAAGCCTCCAGCCCACTGAATGATATCCAAAATGCAAAAGCAAAGTAGCCTACCAACCATAAAAATTGAACCATACACTAAAACTGCTGCAGCCCATTAAACCACTAAATGTTTTCATGTGTTTTTTGAAAAGTTTATTAACATGAATTGTAGTTGTCATATTCAATTGTTATTTATGCATATAAGCGTAGACCCCGTTCAGTAATTATTATTCGACATATATCTTTCTTTCATTTGCATCGATAGATGACAATGAAGAGTGAATGTCTAGTAATGATTTTTGAATTGTCCGAACTTGGACAGTTTAAGAATGCATAAGTTTTTATTATAAATTAGTATGTATGTTTTGTTCCATCTTAACAAAAAATTTGGTTACACTTCCTCATGTTCTCTAAGTACATAATATATGTGTGTACTTGGAGAACTATAGGGAGGTGCTGTCGAATTTTTCATTAAGATGGAGGACCACATAACAACTAGTTTATAGTCCAAACTTATTCATTCTTGAATGGGATAGGACCACCAACCTTTTAGATAAATGTTTACAATTAGGTTTTATATTACATTTACTCGTGCATGAATACATTTATATTGATATGAATTGTATTTATTACTTTTAAGGGAAATTTTCATGGGTAAGAGTTGGATTGACTTACCAAATCGATGCTGCCGAGCATATTTCACTGGGGTGGAGGGTTTTCTAGACTTTGCCTTTGAAAATTTAGTGAATGACACTAGAATATTATGTCCATGTAAGAAATGTCACAATCGATATCTTATGGATAGATACATAGCAAAGGAGCATTTAATAAGTAACGGGTTTTTGAGAACGTACAAAAGGTGGACCTTACATGGTGAACAATATACACCTATGGAGTCTAACCAACCTAACGAACATTTTGTAGATGATGGTGAATCTACAGGGGGTGACGATGTGGTTGGAATGATACATGAGGCCATGAGGATTCTGAATAATGATTTTGGTGAGGGTAGTAGTTGTCCATTAGATGGTGAAACTCAAACATATTTAAAACTACTTGAACAAGCAGAGTGCCCCTTGTATCCGGGTTGTGAAAAATATACATCACTTTCATTTACTGTTCAACTTTTGCAACTTAAAATATTGCACGGACCGACAAATCAGTGACAAAGTTACTAGAACTTTTAAAGAAGGCCTTTTCCTGACCAAGTCAAAATTCCTTATTCATATTATGAAGCACAAAAGTTAACTACTGACTTGGGGTTTACATATAAGACTTAGGATGCTTGTCCTAACAATTGTATATTATTTAGAGGCGAGTTTGCAAATTTGGATAGATGTTGCATATGCCAGATGTCTCGCTATAAGAACTTTGATGAGTCAAATGATGCATCGAATTCGCAGAGGAAGATAGCAGCAAAGCAAGTTAGATACTTTCCATTAATTCCTTAGTTAAAAAGACTATTCATGTCCTCAAAAACTGCTTCTCTCATGCGATGGCATGCAAAAGATCGCATTAAAGATGGTGTTCTTAGGCATCCGGCTGATAGTCTTTGTTGGAGAACTTTCGATGAAAAAAATCCAGATTTCACTGCTGATTGTCGTAACGTTAGACTTGGCTTGGCAGCTGATGGATTTAATCCTTTTAGGACAATGTCTATAGTACATAGTACATGGCCTATTGTGTTAATGCCATACAACTTGCCTCGTTGGTTGTGTATGAAAGAAAGTTTTTTCATATTGTCTATGCTCATTGATGGTCCCAAAGGTCCTGGGAATAAAATTGATGTCTATATGCAACCATTGATTGAGGAATTGAAAAAATTATGGAGTGAAGGTGTACTAACCTATGATGCATCACGTAAACAAATGTTTAAGCTACATGCAGCATTGTTGTGGACTATCAATGACTTCCCAGCATATGCAAATCTATCTGGTTGGAGTACAAAAGGGGAGAAAACATGTCCTTGTTGTTTAGGAAATACAGTTTCGAAATGGTTATCTCATAGTAGGAAATTTTGTTACATGGGTCATCGACGATACTTACCTACTACTCATAGATTTTGAAAGGATCAGATTTCCTTCAATGGCAGAGCAGATATGGGACCAACTCCTTCTCGGTTGTCTGGTTTTGATATAAAACAACACGTACAAATGTGCCGACTGAATATAAGATAGAAGATCTTCACAGGAGAGTGAATAATTCCCAAATGGGAAATCAGGCAAACATCTGGAAGAAGAAAAATATTTTTTTGAGCTACCATATTAGGAGCATAACTTGATTAGACATAATCTTGATGTCATGCACATTGAGAAGAATGTCTGTGACAATATACTATGGACATTGTTTGGGGATCCTAGGAAATCAAAAGATAATTTGAAGGCTCGTTGTGATTTGAAGGATATGAAAATTAGAAAAGCATTGCATCCCCAAGAACAGGGGGCTAACAAATTATATTTACCTCCTACATGCTTCTCAATGACCAAAGAAAATAAAGACATCTTTCTTAGTGTGTTGAAAAGAGTCAAGCTGCCAAATGGTTATGTATCAAATATTTCTCGACGTGTTCACATGAAAGAGCGGAGCATTTCAGGCTTGAAAAGTCATGACAATCATGTACTGATACAACAACTGCTTCCTCTTGCTGCTCGTAGGGCATTACCAAAAAATGTCATTGCCACTTTGATTGAGTTGGTAAACTTTTTTAAGCAGTTGTGCTGAAAAGTGAACACTGAGGAAGATTTAAATACTATTCAAGATCGAGTTGTGCTTACACTATGTCATCTTGAGAAAATCTTCCCACCTTCATTCTTTGATATGATGGAGTATTTGCCTGTTCATCTTGCTCAAGAGGCATCGTTAGCAGGGCCGGTGCAATTTCGATGGATGTATCCAATTGAAAGGTACTGTCAACCACCATCTTAATGTCTTTTAATTTCTATTATATTTTAATTAATTAATTAGTATTTATAAATTTTATAAAATTTTATGGGTTCTATAGTTATTTACTAACTTTGAAGAGATATGTGCGTAATCGTGCACATGCTAAGGCTTCTATTGCTAAAGGATACCTAATGGATGAGTGCACAAATTTTTGTTGAAGATATCTTGATGAAGTGAAAACTAAACTTAATCGAGGACCTCAGAATAAAGATGGTACCTCTGATGAAGTAGATCAATTTGAACTTGATCATGTCTCGTGGGTTCAAGCACATAGATATGTGCTAGTCAATATGTCTTTTATTGATCCATATAGAGAGTAAGATATGTATAATTTTCTTTCGTTACATCAGTTCTTTTTCTTATACAACTAAGTAATGGTACTTTCATAACTTTTTAATATCTTTTAATGTCTTCTATCACAGAAAGCATCTCAACGAACTTCGAAATGAAATGCCTCGTTCTTCTATTCATGAAATTCAAAAAGAGCATAACAAAAAATTCCATGAATGGTTTTGTGACCATGTAAGTGATAGAAATTTAGTTGATATTTTTGCTTATAGGGAAATTTGTTCCTATTTATATGTGTTTCCATAGGTTCACTCCTTACAAGAGACCTCAAATGTAGAATTGTCTGAGGAAATTATCAATTTAGCCAATGGCCCTAAATGTGGTGCATGTCGCTATAAATCTTATGTTGTTAACGGTTTCAAATTTCGCATCAAGGAGACCGATAAGCACAAAACCACACAACAATCTGGTGTTATTTTGAAGGCTAATACCATGAGTTATGCTAGTGCAAGAGATCAAAATCCTCTTCCAGGTAGTGTAACATTTCTTAGAGTGTTAACGAATATAATTCAAATTCGATATGTCAATGACATGACTTTCGTGTTGTTCAAGTGTGATTGGGTTGATAATAGGACTGGAAAGAAGTGTGATGAGTTTGACTTCACAATGGTTAATTTTAATCATTTGTTATACAAAGATAACAGTGTTGATGATGAACCTTTCATTTTAGCAGAGCAAGCGGAACAAGTTTGTTATATTCAAAATCCTGTAGATGAATATTGGCATGTTGTTCTTAAAATGTCAACAAGAGATACATTTGATCTTACTTCCAAAAATTCATCTATTGGGAACATGGTGTCACAAGTTGAGCTATATACACAGCAAGAACTAGATTAAAGGGGTTATCTTTGTGAGAAAGATGTTCAATGGGTTAGACAAGGAGTTGAGGGAACAACAGTGATAATCAATCCAGAAGACAATGATGATGATATGGATGATGTTGATTGACAGTACTTTGTTCGACATGTATTTATTGATTATGTGATTTTTTTTATATGGCTTTTATTTTAGGGGCATTCTTCTTTTGTCCAATTATGTGATTTCCCCTCGACTATGTATAACCATTACTTTTTATGAATGAAATATACAATTTGTTCAATTGAACCTGTATGGATTGTAATTTTTTATTATATGCATATATTAATTATCATGGAACTTAAACAAATATATTAGTATTCTTTGACTGTGAATGTTTTTTGAATAGATAACTATGCCGCCAAAGAGACCAAGAGACACCTCCATAGAGAGTATAATACAACGAGAAGTAGAAGCTCGACGACAATCGGCAACATCTTCTCAAACTCAAACGAATAATGAAGGTATATATACATGTTTATTTTAATTTTTTAAAATTTAAGATTGTTTAAACATTTGTTGTTGTTTTTTATAGATACAGGTGGTACATCAAGTGTTGTTAAAGGACGTGGAGCAACTTGTGCTGTTCGTGAGTGGGGTACAGGCCAAAGGTTGCATATTCAGTTTAACTCTCAATGGCAACCAATAAACACAAACAAAGACAAATTAACCACCCAATTTGGAATCGTAGCCAAAAATGGAAACATGGCTCCATTGACTTGTCCTCGGTGGTAAAATATGCCATCACATCTTTTGGATGCCATCTGGAAAGAAGTGAAGGTTATTTATCTTTAAGAAATCCATAAGATAACATGTATATGTATTTGTACCTCCATTAATCTATTGCAATTTGTTTTTGCAGGATAATACAGATATTCCTGATGAGTATAGACCCCATTGTTTACAACATATTGAGAACCTTTAGCGGGATTGGAAATCTTGTGTAAAGAGGGAGTACTACAAAAAATATGATACAGATAAGGATCGGTTACAATTCACTCCTCCCAGAGTTCAGCAAGATTAGTGGCCTATTCTTTTAGCTTATTGGGGAATAGAACAAGCTAAAGTATGTGCTTAACATAATAATAAAAGTGTAGATTTCATATTTTTTTGTATTTATATTGTAAGTCATATAATATAATTGTTGTTAACCTTGTTTATATTATAGGAAGCTGCAGAGGAGAATAAGGTAAATCGCGCACAACAAGTTCACTTCATCGAACAAGCCGCACGTCATTTGCCCAGAAACGAGAAGAGGTAAGTTACATTTGTTTGTTTATATGCTCTTTACTTTTTGGTTATCAAGATTTACTTATATCTTTTTAGTAGTTGTATTATTGTAGTTCTGTTATTTTCTTATTAAGATGATAAGGAATGAAGAGCAAGCTAATCGCATTAGTGTCTTCGTCAAGACAAGAACAAAAAGTAATGGGAAAGTAGGTGATGATGAAAGTGCAGAATTAATTGTAAGTTCTTTAATCTTTTGAATTATTTATTCATCCACTATCTGTAAATTAATTTTTGCATAATACATTATCTTTATTAAGTTGTTATTTCTTTTCGTTATGTTGTAGAGTCAATTTAATAAAGGTTTGTCTCAATTTCCACAAGACCAGCAAACTCAACAAGTGAGAGAAGAAGTATTTGGCAATGTAATGGGACCTGGTCATCGCGGTTATGCCCCAAAATATGGTTTTGGTCCATCTCTGACTGACGTGCAAGGCAGCAACTCATCAGATGTTCACTTGAGGGAAGAGTTGGGTACTTTGCATCAAGAACACCACAAATTGAAGGAAGCACACAAAAACTTGAATGAAGCACACAACATCTTGAAGCAAGATCACAACAACATAAAAATGATGTATGATAAAGTCGTTTCCTTCCTACAGGAGAGGTTTCCAGAATTTGAAGAGCGGCGTGCTACAAGACCGGTATTTGCTTATTTTTAAAGATAAAAATGTGGTTTCATTTGACTCATTTTTTAAATTTATTTTTCATATTTTTTTTATAAATAGGTCCCAGATGCTTCAAGTGGACATCATAGTCGTTTCCAATACGATAGTCATGGAACAAACAACCTCACAGATCGTGATTCAAACCACGAGAATGAATAGGTATATAAATGAAATTAAACAATTTGTTTTGAAATACATAATTTTACTTAATGATTATAATCTTAGTTACAAATTTATTCTTGCTGGTTGTTTGCCAAGTTTTACGGGTTACTTATCAGATGATTGAGTTTTGTGGAGGTTGTTGAACTATATAACTGATCAGATGTTGTTTAACTATTTGATTATATGATGTTGAACTGTGTGAATAATGATTGAGATATGTTTGGTTTGTTTAAGTTATGGTTAAACTATTTATGTGACATATCTTGATATTTGATTTGATTTCATCATATTCATCGAATGATTGAAGAAAAATATCAAAATATTTTTGTGAGACAGGTTACTTAATCTTTAAATAGTAAATAATATTGAACAGTAAAATAATTTAAAAAAAACCATTTACGGTAGTTTCCTGGTCGTCACAAAAAGATTCGTCCCTATTTACGGCGGTTTCGAAACTGCTGTACAAAGTTTTTTTTACGGCTTTTCGTGATCGACGCAAAAAGACCATATACGACGGTTATAAACCATCGTAAAAGGGTGTGTTATATGCCAAAACCATTTCGTCGTCTGTTTTTGCGTCGAACAACGAAACTGTTGTAAAAAACCATTTATGGCGGGCTAAAACCGCCGTAAAAGCTTTTACTGCGGCTGCTTTTAAAAGCTTTTACGGCGGTTTACAACCGTCGTATAATCGGCATAAAACGACTTTTGCAGCGGTTTCAGCCCGCCGTAAATGGTCCTCCATGTTGTAGTGTTTGATGTTAATGTAGCCAAAACAAGGTGGTTCTATTGGAATAATTGCAAGTTCACAAATGTATGAACCTTTGAGAGATGAAGAATCTGATAAACAAGCAGTAGAAAGAGCACTGGATTTCATTGCAGGTTGGTAAATCACTAGTGCTTATAATGTGGGCAAAATAAATACAGCTTTAAGATTGTTTTATGTAAAGTATTTTATGCAATAGATATTTTCATGAAGCACTTGAAATTAATATTTGATATTAAAGGATTGAACTTTGTTTAGATCATTAAAATGACTTGAAATTAATGTTTAAGATTCTTTTTGCTCTTGTTCACAATAAGACGAGATAGCGACAATGACTCAAATGCATTGAATGCAGTAAGGAACTTAGCGACCTTGTTAAGGTTTCTCTAGCTATTTGACATTGAAAATTAGCTTCCCCTTTCTATTGAACTAGTTCTATTAGCAAATGTTACAAATTAATTTTTTATTTTGTGTATTTTTTGTATGGCAAACTATGTATTGTGATCTTGCACTAAAAATTTATATAAAAGCTAGGGCAATCCAAAATTTTGTTGCTGCCTTTACTAAGCTTAAGGAGTTTGACAAAATTTTCATTTACTCAAAGCAAGTTACATATTATGTTGACATTTGCTTATTTTTTTTTCTATAATTAGATATTGCATGTAAATAACAATTGTTTTATTTTTTTAGGAGGCAAGTTTAAGAGAGGAAATGTTTCAAAGATTCTTCCTAATTTTGGTAAAACATCATGACTTATCACCTATATTGACCTCTAAATACTTTGCAAACTCTGAACAGTGAACAGTGATGGTCATGTTTTAGTTCTAAAAGCACCTAAAAATTATTGACAATTCTAAACCAACAAAATCTAGAAAAAGAATCAAAAGCTAGAGAGCTACTCATATCATGAACTATAATAATTTGATCAATTATATACATAAAATTTACATGCCATCCTTGTTTTTTGGTTTCGTGTTTTTAGAGCTTTACATATATATATAATATTGTAACAAACCAAATTTCGTGATTACTTGACTTGATGATTCTCCCACTGGTTTCTTATAGTCACTTGGTGTTTCTAACAATTTTTTTTTTTGTTTATTTGACATGATAATGTGAACTTCTTTTAATTGAAGTTAAAGAATTTTTATTTATTTATTTTTGTGTTTCAGGTGTACAAAAGCCTTCTTTGCTAAGTTTGGAAGGCTGCCTAGTGACTGCTACATGCTGGGACTCCTTTTCAGGTCGGAGTTGCTTGGTGTTTTGTGCTTTACTGTTCATCATAATTATTCTTCTCCAATTACTTAAGAACTTGCAATTATGAAGTTATGCATATTTAATAAGAATTAATTTTAATGATTGATAATTTGATATCAGATGTGCAAGAAAAAAAATTGTTGAAGCTAGCTAAGATTGTTTTGAAGTTTATTTTATAGATTTGATTACCTATCTATTTTGTTGATTTGTTTTGAAGTTTATTTTTAATGTTGATTGTGAGGATTGGTTTAATTTCTAAAAGAAACAAATTTTAAAATTAAATAAATGGATACTGAATAACCAAATATTATATATTTTTAAAATTTTCCTATATCATACTTGGCGGTTAAAAACCACCAAATATCTCTTACAAATATATATTGATCTAAACTTACCAGTCCAAAACCGTCAAATATTGTGAAATTCAAAAAAAATGTTAAGCAATCATACTTATCGATCAGAAATCGACGAGTATGGTCAATTTCAAAAAATGTTATCGTTACAAACAGTTATCCAGTCATACTTATCGGTCAATAACCATAAAAAATGAATAAGTTCAATAAAATTACTGTTGAAAAGCTATACTTAACGGGCAAAAAAAGCCAAATATTTTTCAATTAAAAAAATTACCGTTAGGAGCAACCAAATTTGACTTAAAAGTCACAAATATGGCCCAAAGTTTCACATCTTATGCATAATTATATTTCTCTCTTTTATGTGATAAATATGGTCAGGTAAGTATTTAGCGTTTTGACTGACCACCAAATGGACCATATTTGTTTGTGTCATTGGTAGGGTTTTCAAGACCGCTAAATATATACTTACTTGGTGCCCTAAACAGCCAAACATGGGCATTTTTCTTGTAGTGCATGCTGATATCAATTATAACATATCATAATTACTCACAAAAAAAATACCTACAAAATTGAATTATAATTTTATAAAAATAAACATGCCATAAAATAATTTTTTAATAATAATTTTACATATTCAAAATCTATTTACAAAGTTGATATGGCATAAGTGAATGGACGATAAATATAAGAAAGTCAATGTAATAAATATACATAAGTAATGTGACATTGAAAAAGTGGTGTGACATCAACTTTGCCAACAAACTTTGTTAGTATTGCATTACTCTTTTTTATAAATATATTTATTTTTTCTCTCAGCCTATAGATCATTAGTTGTCCAAAAATCGTGGTCCGAACCCATACCCAGTTTCACATCTAACATTCTTTATGTGATATTTGATTGAATTTGTAACACAAATTTGAGTAGGGATAACAAAAACCTAAGGTCGAGTCAGGGACCTTAATCCCCATCCCCGGACCCTACAAGGCAATTGATTCCCCATCTCCAAAAAATTCCCTCAAAAAGCCAAGGCTCGGGCTGAGCCAGCGAATTTTAACCCAACGTGGGGAATTTAATTCCCTGGGCCTTTACCCAGGTTTCCCTTTTTTTTTTTTTTTTAATTTTTGCATTGAAACATTAATACGTTACTTATATCTTATTCGTGTTCATATTTAAACGACAAGCTTAGCTTTGTGGTAGCGTAGCATCTTGAAACCAGTCTCAACCAAGGTTCAAGCAGTTCGTCATTGCCTGGTTTTATTCTTTTTATAGTTTAATCTGAGTCTCATAACGTTGGGCCTGGTGGTTGTGAGGCGATTTGAAGCCAATCAGACCTCATGTTCAAGCCGCATAACTGCGCCAACCTTCATTTTTATTAATTAAATTAGAAATTGGGTTGGGTTGGGCTCCTAATGATTGGGCATCATCAATTAGAATATAAGATTGGGCTATATATTAAATATAATAGTTGGATTTGGGCCTAAGTTAATTGTAAATATAATATATTTCAATTATATTTTAATTTAATAGAAGCTAATTATACATCAGGGGTCAGGTCCAGGCTAGGGGGCATGATCCACATCCCCCAACGGACCCTTGGCAAAATTACTTGAAATTTCGAATAGTTACTTGGCAAGGTCAGGCCGAGGGTCCAGGTACTCGTCTCTTTCTGGATAATTTTGCCATCCCCAAATTTGAGTGATTGCTAAATAAGTTACACATGCAGTAAAATATCAAAGGGGGATTCCACAAAGCCATGCTAATAAAAACAAATAATGATGTTTGATAGAAGAACTCTGCTTGATCATTTCATTGATGTTCAAAATATATACAATTATACAGCATTGACAAATATAACAAAAATTACATTATGCACAGTTAAATGAGTAATTTACGTAATTACAAATCAAGAAAATAATATAAATAAATGATGAAGAAGATTCACAGGAAATCAAGGAGGTTGATTGCTAGAATCTGGTTAATTACGCGTTGCTGAAAAAATATCCCTAAGAGCTAATCATCACTCATCTACATCTGTCACACATTCCATCATTACCCCTTTAAAGGTGCCTTTTTGACGGCCTAAAATCCAAGTGCTTTCGAATAAAATGCCCTCCGTTAGCAAAGTTGGCACTTGGTAGCATTGGACAACGTAGAATACTTGCTTATTGTCCTAGAATTAATCATAATTATATTGATAAAATTGATTGACATTAAAAAATAGAATCAAAACTGGTAATTAAAGAACCAAAAATAGGTAAATTTACAATCAGTATGTGTGTATATATAATGAATTTTCTTTCACAGGCTGTGACATATATAACTAGTTTTCATGCAAAAGTTTTTGTTGAAGAAAAGGATTAATTTTCCCAAGCCTCAAAAATAATATTTTGGTCCACTCTTTGGGATTATCCCAAGTTCTTATTCTAATTAATATATCTTATGTTATATTATTAGATTACCAATTCATATAATCTTAGTAATTATTAATATGTAAAGATCATAACGAAATATTCTTTTTTTATTTACAATTAGGATATATAATACATATAGAAAAAGACTTACGCCCTTGTCAAGCCACTTATCTTGACGAAGCAAGGATCCAGTTCATTTTTTAGATAGTTACACCCTGTTGTGGAGCCAATTATGCTTAAAAGTATAGAAGTCATTTTTCAAGAATATTTTCTCATTTATCATATTATTTTATTATTTTTGCGTTAATGGAACCTAGAAATCTCACAACTTAAGATAAGAAATTTAGAAAAAGCTTTATTTACAAGTCTGTTATGTCCAGCTAGCACATAGAATTAATGATTAAAAAATTTAGAAAAACACCTTTTATGACTCTTATGTCAGGCCCCTCCCAGTGGTAAACTCAGCATTTTATCGAAGAGGGTAATCATACATATTCTAATATTTATCATTTATTAAGTAAATCTTGATTATATGAGAAAACAACATAACTTAGGAAATATAGTGAACCTTGCCCTTTTAAAAAGTTTCTCAAATATAATTTTTTAACAACATTTACTATCTTTAATTTAATTAAAACAAATAAATCAATAAAAAGGAAAAGAAAATACAATAAACAATTTTATTAAACCTTATAAGAGAGTTAGACATTACCATTTTTCGAGAATTCTTTGAATTTATGCTCTTCTAGTAACAATTGATTCTTTTTTTTAAAAAAAAAATCATGTACCAATTTTTTTTATTCATATATGAAATTACCCAATTTTTTTTATAACTACGAATACTTATACATATTTATATTAAAAGATTTCATCAAAAATTAGGATACAACAATTTTTTTTTGATGTAAACAATAAATTCAAAGACTCTCCCTCTACTTTGTTAAATTACGCATCAACTTGTTCGTTAGGCCCAAATTTTAAACTTGCAGTAAGCAAATTTCATGTTTTTCTCAGTTTTTTTATTCTCTAATTTCCCCAATCTCTACTTTATGTTAGTATATTCAATCCCTAATCTCAACATCTGTTCATTGCAAAAAGTAATTTAACGCTACTCTCACAGTTGATAATTCCACAATTTGTTAATCATTTAGTACACTCAATCATCGAATCTTAAATCGCTCCCAAGTATTTTAATTTTCTTTACAAATAAATTTTTTTCACGTTGTTATTTTAATTTTTAAGCTCATCTCATTTCATTTGATCTTTTGTATGCTTACCTTCTTATCTTTACATTATGGCATAAAATATTAGCCTTGGTTGAGTCATTTAAATGACGTCTACTTTCTTTATTTTTCGAAGAAGTTGTCTTCACTTTTTAATAATTTAATTGACATGATATGCAAGTTTATATGCTTAATATATATTGATATAATCAACTTTTATTAAAGTAATTGCAAATAAAAAAATATTTACAATAATTTTTTTAAGAAAATTATATGATTGTGTAACCTACTGTCACAAGTTAATATTTTATTTATTTATTGACTATATGGCCCTTCAATATGGTATATATTTTATTTTTTTCCTAAAAAATGGGATATATAGATAGATGGAATGTATTATGTGTTAGATATTTGTATATCCAACCATCATCTTATCTTTCCTTTTCTCATTCATTGATGATTTCTTCATATTCGTCATTTTTCCTTATTTATCAACCCTAACTTAAAGATTTAAAAGATAAAGTCGTAAAGAAAAAAAAAAGAAAAAGCTCTTTAAAAATTTAATCAACTAATCGTTTTGAAACATCTATCTTTTTTATTTAAAAAAATTTGGGCATGGTTATCTCTCTTCCTCTACCTGGTTCCAGTTCTCCCTTTTCAGTATTTTTTCCCTGCTTCGTTCTATTCCTTCTCAAGAGAGTGTAGTAAATTAAGGCCCAGTTTAGGATTATTATTGTTGTATAAATAAGTAGCTTCTGTTGCGCTAAAAATATAATCAACTTATAAAATAAGTTTGAGGGTCATTGAAAAGCTACTTTAAAAACCATTGTATTTTCTAAAAAGCAGGTTAGAGGTTTTTGAGGCTGATGTAGTTATAGCTTTTATTATATTCAAATATATATATATATATATATATAAATATATATGTATATCATTCATTAATGATATTTATAATCATTTTTTGACTTTTCAATAATTTCTATATAAATTAATTATTTATAAGAATGTTTTATATAAAAAAAACTTATGCTTTCCATTTTTTGAAAGCAAATTTTTAAAATAGGCATTTCTTAATAAAATAATTTGAAATTTATAAAAATCTACGAAACAAATATAAATTTATAAAAATTATGAAATAGTATAAATTTATTATTTAAAAGTTGAATATATATGTTTAATGATTCGATAAATATTAACAACTAATTAGAATATATATTTAATTATTACTAATTAAAACAAAAGAATCTAGTAAAAAGGTGGATGTTCATTCTCCAGTGATCGAAAGTCGATAAAAACCCCAAGGATTGATATGTTAGCCGATCATGAAGCTTCTGAAACAGTTGGCGTCAATCAATTCAGTTTTGATTGGTGACAGCTTTCATGGCGACTTCCTGAAGGAGCATTAAATAGAACCTGCACGTTGAATCCGCAAGTTGATATTGCAAAAGACACAATTAAAATATAAGTGTACAATCAATTTCATTGTCTGTGAATTCCTTTTCATAACTCGCATCCATTCTTTAATAAAAAATTATCAATATTAGTAAAATCATCTTCATTTGGGGCTATTATTTTTTATATCAATCCATTGAGACGGACTAAAATTTATAAAAGTTTCAAAATAATCATAACAAGAGAATAAACTCCATCAAAAACGGATTTCAGTTTCTTTTTATTTTCTGTACAAGAGATTTATTGGATTGGAGATGAAGAAGGACAACAATTGATGTTGAGATTGGATTTTGAAAGAAGAATGTGAAAGAATATGTGATAGAGAAAGAATGAGCATTAAACTTGATAGCGAGGGTAAAAGTTAATGGAGAGAGAAATCATGACGCATCCCACATTACTTAGGAATATGATACGATATGTGCTTAAAATACCCTATAAGCTCAAAGCCTTTGGGGTTGCAAAGCCCGAAAACAAAATCATGACGGACTGTGTGTCCGAAATAGGCAATATCCGATAGTAGACCGGGGTGTTGGGCTTTGCGCACACCTAGGGGGTCACCTCTTGAGACTGTCTGGGAGACACCAGGTGCTACATGCATGAAGTGCTACATGTAGGCTAGGATGTTACATTTGGGGTCACCTATTTGGGACATGTATATGTCTCACTTTTTTTTTTTTTTGGCTACCAAGCTTGTAGGGTGTGAATTTAGTCCCTTCTCTAAGAACTCAATGGGTGATGAAAGGGCGAAGGACTTCTGGGTTATCAAAAAAAAAAAAAACTATTTGGATTTCTCTTACTAGTTTCTTGAATGCAATTGAATTCATGACAAATAAAAGAATTCTTAAACTGTTGTAATTTAAGAAAAAGTGTCTTGGATTAACTAAATATATTATAATAGGTGGAATGATATTAACACCAACTCAATAAAAAAATAAGAGAAGGAGGAAAAATGTGAGAAGGGAAAGAGGAGAGAGAGAGAATGGAAGCATGTACATCTTATTGAGTCAAACAAGGGGGGTTTATATAGGATAAGTTTTACACCAACAGATGCCCCAATTACCCAAACAGTAAATGGGTTAGTTGAGGTCGTGGAACTCCACATTTCTTTTATAAAATTGTGGTTCCACATTTTTCATAACATGAACGAATTTTTAAAAATTTTTTAATAATCATTAAAAAATAAACATTATGGAGCAACAAACATATTTGTACTAAGCGATTCCTAAACATGAGGAATAAATAAACATAAAATAAGCAAATAACTTTCATAAACTAAGATATATTAAAGATAACCAAATTTTTATTTAATACTTGCTTTTGTTCCAGAATTAATCAAAATTTTATTGACATAATGATTGATATTAAAAAAAGGAATAAAAATTGATAATTAAAGAACTAGAAAGAATAGAAAGTACTATCAGTATAATTATGTTTCTTTTATAGTTTTATATAAAATATACATTTGATAAATTATACTCATTTTCTTTTATAGGTTGTAACATATAGAAATTCCAGCAGCAAAAAATCTATAGGTGTATATATATATATATAAACATGTGTGTGCGTGTGTGTGAACATAAGTATTTTGTAAAATGAAAAAGTTAAATTTGCCAACCCTCAACGAAAAATTCTGGTCCAGCTTTGACATTAATTATCCGACCTATCCTGACGAAGCAAAGGTCCAATTCATTTTTAAGAAAACTTACCCCTTTGTGGAGCCTATTAGGCCTGCGGAAGTCAGCTCATTTTACAATCATATTATTTCCTAGTTATCATATTATTTTATTATTTACGTGTTAATGAAGCCTAGAAAATTAATTCTCGAAGACAAGAAATTTGAAAAAGGTTTACTTAGAAGTCTGGTATGTCAAGCCAGCCCATAGAATGGAAATATTGTTACTTTGGATTCTAAAATTTAGAAAAACACCTTTACATGTTTCTCGTGCCAAGCCCTTTACCTTTCGAACAAGTAACGACTTTAAGTCACTTTCCAAGCCATTTATGTTGCGGCACTCAAGACATTGCCCCCCTACTATATTAAGAGAAAAAAAGCAAACGTAGAAAAGATTACATACATTGATCAACGACGCCTTTTAATTTCTTGGCGGTTATCTAGAAATACCGTAACTTTGGATTAAAAATTTAGAAAAGACCTTTTATATCTCTTATGTCAACCCCATTACCTACGAATTGGCAACTAAATATTTAACTAATTTTTAAACTCATTTACTGTAGACACTCTTGACACGTTGACCTAATATTATATTATTTTAATATCTCGTTTTCACACTAGATCGACGAGTTGAAGCTGAACGAAACTAATTGATATGCACTTTCTTCAAGTTCGTTGCCCATCCATTATACCGTAAAATAATGGATAAAATTAAAACCTTCCAAAATTTGAAGAATACTTGGCTCCTGCAAATCAACTTTCTGCTCATCGTTATCATACCCTCAACGATGGCTTTGACGTTACGGAATGAAACTGACAAACTAGCTTTGCTTGCTTTGAAGCATCAACTTACTGCCGGTTATTTACGTCCAAAATATACCGCAGTTATTATAGTATAAGTTGAGGTGTCGAATCCACAAGGAGGCTTTCGAAAAAAGAGGTTAGTAAAACAAAAATACTAAAAAGATAATAATGACGTAAAATTTAACTTTGAAGTGATTGGTTATAAAGAGACTACAATGCATAATAATTGGAACAATCGATAGTAATTAAGAGGTAAGGCATCGAGAATCACTTATATATTTTGTAAGTCTAATCCCCACTTTGATTCAACAACTATAACTCAATTGAAAGTTTCACATCCCAAACAATCAATCGAAAAATATGTATCGTAAAGCATAATTGATAAACACATGTATTTGATATGCATAAACTCTTTATAAGCAATACTTATCAACAACGTTCATCCTTACAAGTTATCCAAGAGCGACAATATATCTATTGACAATATTGCAGTAAACAATTAACTCATAAAACGAAACTACCAGTAATAATTATAATTCAATGCAAATCACATAATGAAAGCATGACTGAATTTATATGAAATTGAGAATTACAATTTCTAGATTAAAGGCAAATCACAAGATGGGAAAGAGTTAAACACGTAAACAAACATACAAACTTTATAGCCCTTAAGGAAGAATCAAAGTAGAGAAATAGATAAACTACACATGCAAGTTTATTTCTAGCCTTACCAAGAGTTCTAGCCTAGCTTACAATTCATTCCCATCATTTCTAAAGAGAAAATACAAGAGAGAATTGTAATATACAATGATATAATGGAATTCAAATGATTTTTCTCCTCTCTCATTCAACTCCTCAAGTTGTCCTTATATAGGTCATTAAATGGAACTATTTTAATATGAACCAATCTTCCGCATTTTCGGCCACCAAATCTTCCACCAATTTGTAGCACATTTTTTACTACGAAAATGATTGAATTGGGCTTTATGGAAAACATAAAAGTTGTAGCTTTTTGTCTTATCTTTCCATGGCCACCACATTCATGCAATTTGGACAAGTCTTCTTTGAGATATGGTCAAAATACTGAACAACAGTTTAATTTTGTTATGTCTCAATTTTGGCCCATCAAATGTTGGATTTGAGCTTTTGATTGTTCATCAACTTTGTGTAGGATTGAGTCATGTTGCTCCAGTCCAAGAATCTCTTCATTTTGATTTATAGATTGAGAGTTATGTCCATTTTATTAAACCTGCAAAAAGATTTTTATTAATCACAATTTAGGGACAAAACTTTATTTCAAGATAAAGACTAAAGAAATGCAAAAGAAATGAAACAAATTTAAAATAGGCATAAGCAAAATAATTATGCTAAAATATCATAAAAGTTTTGCAATATTCACCAATTAGCATTAATTATTTATTCTTAAGAGTGTATTTTCATGCGTTTATCACAATCCTCAGCCAGCTAATTGCTAGTCCCTAGCAATCCAAGCGTAAATGAAATATGAAGAACTACTTTAGCATTTCAAACAAAAAGTTAGTTCAAGATCACAATTGCTATAAAGGTTATTTCAATCATAACTCCCAAAACTAAGCACGTGTGAATCAAGCCAAAACCTTCTTACCACGAACCATAACACATATAGCCTTGAAAGTTACTCTATGTAAAAGCCTCAACTTTATATCCTCACAGGTGAATAACTATTTAAAAAGGCTAAGATTTTTCTCACGGAGTTGGAAAACAAATAAGCACTCAAGAAAAGGTCATGTGTAAGGACAAGCAGACAAACTACCATTGATCCAAAGATAGGAAAATCAATTGTTTATAATCAAACCATTCTTGCAACATGCCAGCTTTAGGACTTCATTTATCTTGAGTGAACAAAAATAAATAGAGCTTGGTGAGAAAGACTGCTTCATAAAACTTCTATCTTCTAAAATTGAATGAAGACATTATTGAACTGAACTGACTCTTTTTTTTTTTACTCTTTTTTTTAGTCTTTGTTTTTTTTTTTTAACAAGATTGAAATTTCATCTTGAATCATCCTTTAGCTAAACAATCAAATAATCCCTCAATCCAAGTAATGACATTCTAAACAAAGATTAATCAATTCAAAGGATCAATGAAAGTTCATAAGCCGTTTTCTCAACCTCTCCACTCACTCACAAAAGATGTGTGAGATTAGAAAAATGTAAACTTAAACGTGGGAATTCTCTTGGCTATATACGTCAAATCATCCATCTTACGATAAGGCTTATTATTGTGCTCAAAATAATTTCAGAAATCATTCTTTGATAACCTAAATAGAAAAGATGACTCAAACCAACAATTTTGAAATCATACCTTGAAAGAAAAACAAACCCATTTACACAAGAATTGTTGAGAACACATGCAATAAACAGTTGTGCATGAAAGACAACTCAAAAATCAAAAATAAAAACAAATCAACTACTTAGAATGGGTTTCAAAAGGTCAAAATGTACTCCCTACTTGCCATTCTTGATCTAATAGATCCAAAATGCATCTCAAGAGATAATGAACTCTTTACTTTGCCATTCTCAGACTAATAGATTTGTTGGTTGGCTTTGTTAACAAATTTTTTTTTTGAAATGCAATGCAAAACATAACATATGCCTACTATCTGCCCCAACCAGATCAAAACATTGTCCTCAATGTTTAAATGAAGAACAAGAAAGTATAAGCGACATCACCTGAAGCTTCAGTTATTCAAAAGAAACAAACATGAAAGACACTTAACCAAAAATAAAATGTTATGAACAAAGCCAAAAGTAAGAAAAGTTACAAACGAAGCGTCAGATCCAATTTGCGCTTATTGCTCATTTCCACTGACCAGTCAATTTGAGATGCTACAGGGTTAGGTTCATAAACAAAAGCTTGCAATTTATCAATTAGTTCATCACTAGTTGAGGTAGAAACAAGGATCCGTTGTGCTGATTGTGAGTTAAAACTCTGTTCCACAGCTTGATTAACAAAACACAATAAACAATCAAAGAAATTATTGACATTCAACAAACCTATGGGTTTCTCGTGGATATTAAGTTGGGCCTAAGAGACAACTTGAAAGATTTCTTCCATTGTTCCAAAACTTCCTGGTAAAGCAATAAAAGCATATGCATTTTTAATCATATAAGCTATGAGTTCATGCATGGATGAGACCTGTAATTACTCCCCAACTGTTCTCCCAGTGATGTTAACTAAAGCTTTAGGGATAATGCCTAAAACTTTACTTCCTCCTATGTATGCAGTTGTTAACACACACCCTATTAACCCAATGTTACCTCCCTCATAAACTAATGATTTTTTTTTCAGCTAGAACCCTACCAAGATTGTGAGCTGCTTCTACAAAAGCTATACTTTTACCAGGTTGAGGTACACAAAATACAAATATATTTCGGAATCGACGAGCTGAGGTTCCCTCCATTTTGATACAACTCACTAACTATGTATATGCAAATGAAGAACATGAGATGTATTTATAGAATGCAAAAAGGTATTACAATAATAACATCTATATAGTTAGCTCAACTATTTGTCTAAAAAACATTGAAAATAAATAAAATAAAATAAAAATAGTAATTCAAAAATAACGGCAAGCATGCATATGTATAGGTAATTGTGATTGTGGCTCACATCTTCCTCTGATTTTACGTCTAGTAACGGTTGAAACACCTTCTATGAGTTGGGGATATGCGTCCCATCCAATTTTATTATAAATTAACAAACAGGGTCGTTTTGAGTTAGATTCCCAAGACTATAGCATTCCTGCTCTTCTCAAAATTATGTCCATAATCTTAAAATCTCTTGGTGCACAAGTCTACAAGGATGCATCTCAAGAGTCAACAAGATATTATCTAGAGATTCCTTACTCAATCCATCCTTAATGAACTGAATCTTATCTTTTTCATTTACAAACACAAATCCTAAAGAGCGACATTGCTTGTTATAGGGCCATCGTGCACATTTGTGACAAACTTGTAATTTATTTGCACTTCGCTTTTTCACATAAGAACTTTTACCCAAACTAGGCATAAAGGAAACAAAGGCTTTTGAACATTCACCAGATAATCGGACCTTGACTTCAATTAACCATTGTAGATTAATAGATAAACCCATGAGCATTAGCAATTTTAGCCTCTCAAACCGTGCTTTGTAAATTTTGAGTAATTCATTTGGAGGAAGAAAAGGAAAATGTTTATGAAGGTTTGAAAGAATCGTATCCATTTTGAAAGAGAAAAGATGAATGCATGATTTTTGTTTGGGTTACAGTTTTTAGGGAATTGGAAAACTGACTTAAATACTCACGAAGTATCGTATCCGCCACTTGACTGGGAAATTAAAAAAAAAACACGCAAAAGAAAAAAAAGCAAAAACAGAAAATAAAGTAAAAAATGTGGTATAGATAGATAATAAAAGCAAGACAACAAGATAATAAAAGCAAAAATAAAGTCAAGTAATGGTACAGACAAATAATAAAAGCAAGACAACAAGATAATAAAAGCAAAAATAAAGTCAAGATATGGTAAAGACAGATCAGACAAATAGAACCTGATTAATTATGATAGATAGGAGGCACAAGAGAGATCTCCTTAAGACATATAAATTGGCTTTCCTTTTCCACATAATTTTTCAATCATTGCCCATTAACTTTGAAAATTTACCCATCGGTGGGGTCCTTAATCTCCACCGCTCCATTGGGAAAAACGTGCTTTACCACAAATGGCCCAGTCTATCGATATCTCAACTTTCCAGGGTATAAATGCAATCGAGAATCATAAAGATAAACCCGTTGATTTAGCTCAAAGTTTTTCCTCAAGATTTGTTTGCCATGAGCCGCTTTCATCTTAGCTTTGTAGATCTTGGAGTTGTCGTAGAAATCATTCAGCAATTCTTCTATTTCTGACAATTGTAACTTTCTTTGAAGACCTACAACACTCAAATCAAAGTTAAGGGCTTTAGCGGCCCAATAAGCTTTATATTCTAGCTCAACAGGTAAATGACAAGCTTTCCCATAGACAAGGCGATATGGAGACATTCCTAGGATAGTTTTTGTAAGCAATGTAGTATGCTCATAATGTATCAGAAAGGTGTAAAGACCAGTCTTTGCGATTCAAGTTAACAGTTTTTTCCTATAATCTGCTTGACCTCTCTATTTGCAAGCTCAGCTTGCCCATTTGTCTGTGGATGGTATGCGGTGAAAATCTTATGAAGAACACCATACGTGCGGATCAAAGCTTCAAAAGAACGGTTAGGGAAATGTGTCCCTTGGTCACTGATGATGTCACATGGCGTACCATACCTAGACAACACGTTTTCTTTTAAGAATTTTACCACAGTTGTGTTATCATTAGTACAACAAGCCACAGCCTCCACCTATTTGGAAACATAATCAACAGCTAGAAGAATGTAAAGATAACCAAAAGATGCAGGAAAATGTCCCATAAAGTTAATACCCCAACAGTCAAATATCTCAATAACAAGAATAGGGTTATGAGGCATCATATGATGACGAGATAAAGCACCCAACTTTTGACATTTTTTACACGAATGACAAAAATTGTTAGTATCTTCGAACAAAGTGGGCCAGTAGAGTCCAAACTATAAAAGTTTTACTGTAGTCTTTTTTATTGAGAAATGACCACCAAGCAGCGCTATGGCAAAAGTTTAAGACACTAGCAATTTCACTATTAGGAATACAACTTCGCATAATTTGGTTAGTGCAATATTTGAAAAGATAAGGATCATCCCATTAAAAATTACGCACCTCAACTAAGGACTTATGCTTATCTTGTACACTCCAGTTAGATGGAACTTCTCCGCAAACCAAGTAATTTACAATATGTGCATACCAAGGTTGTGGCTTACAGTGAAAAGATGTTCATAAGGGAAATCATCTTGAATTGGTTGGACATAAGTGGAATCATGTAACTCAAGACAAGATAAATGATCTGCTACAACGTTTTCGACATCCTTCTTGTCCTTAATCGTTAGATCAAATTCATGCAAAAGAAGAATCCACCTACTTAGATGGGCCTTAGCATCCTTCTTAGAAAAAAGGTACTTAAGAGCTACATGGTCAGTAAACACAGTAATAGGTGAACCAATTAAATAAGAACAAAATTTGTCCAAGGCAAAAACAACAGCTAATAGTTCTTTTTCAGTAGTAGAATAATTCATTTGAGCATCATTCAAGGTCCTACTAGCATAGTGAATAACAAAGGGTTTCCCCTCCCTTTGTTGACCAAGGACTGCTCCAATAGCTTAGTTACTAGCATCACACATAATCTCAAATGGAAGGTTCCAATCAGGTGACTACATAATGGGAGCAGTGGTGAGTTTGGCAATTAGTGTCTAAAATGCTTCCTTGCAAGCTTAAGTCCATATAAATTTACCATATTTTAATAAGAGGTTTACACAATGGTCTAGATATAGAAGAAAAATTATGTATAAACCTCCTATAAAAACTAGCATGCCCTAGAAAAGTTCGGGCATCTTTTATCATTTTGGGTGTAGGTAATTTAGAAATCAAATCGATTTTAGCCTTGTCAACCTCCATTCCTCTTTCTGAAACAATGTGTCCCAAAACAATCCTAGAAGACACCATGAAATGACATTTTTCCTAATTAAGCATAAGTCCTTTTTCTTCACACCTACTCAAAACAGATTTTAAGTTAAGTAGACATGAATCAAAAGAGTTTCCAAAAACAGTCAAATCATCCATAAAAACCTCCATGCATTTTTCAACCATGTTTGAGAAAATACTAAGCATGCAACGTTGAAAAGTAGCTGGTGCATTACATAATCCAAATGACATCCTACGAAAAGCATAAGTACCAAAAGGGCATGTGAAGGTAGTCTTATCTTGATCCTCTATAGCTATCTCTATCTGGTAATATCCTAAGTACCCATCGAGAAAGCAATAAAAAGGATAACCAGTTACACGTTCCAAGATTTGGTCAATAAAAGGTAATAGAAAGTAGTCTTTTTGGGTGGCTGTGTTTAATTTTCCTATAATCAATGTACATCCGCCATCTGGTTACTACCCTAGTCGGAATAGACACTCCTTTATCATTTTAAACCACAGTTATTCCAGATTTCTTAGGCACTACCTGTGTTGGACTTACCCATTGACTATCAGATATTGGATAGATTATACCTACGTCGAATAGTTTTAAGACTTCTTTCTTTACCACTTCTTTCATTGTTGGGTTAAGTCTTATTTGGGGGTCCTTACGAGGTTAGATACCTTCCTCTAGATGGATTCTATGGGAATATATTAATGGAGAAATACCTTTAATATCAGTTATAGTCCAACCTAATGTAGACTTATGTTCTTTTAACAAATTTATCAATTTTTCATCTTGTTCAACACGAAGTTCTGAAGAAATAATAATAGGAAAGGTATCACATGCTCCCAAGAATACGTGCTTCAAACCTTTGGGCAGTAGGAAAAGTTCAACTTTTGGTGCCTTTAAGTTAAAGGGTTTTGGCTTCTCTCCTCCACGAGGCAATTCTTCAAAGCGTGGTTGCCAAAATTGAGTCCTTTTATCCTATGAGTCAAAAACACCAAACACATTAGTTGTATCATTAGGATAAAATAAATCTTCAAAATCAGAATCAAGAAGGTATTCTAAAGAGTCAGAATCCTATTTTCTATAAGCCTTCTCTAAGATAAGTGTTCCTATAATATATGAATGGTAGCAGTTATCCTCCTCTCGTGCTTGCTTTCCAATATGAAAAATGTTCACCTTAAGAGTCATATTCTCAAATGATAATTTCATAAGAGCGTTCTTGCAATTAATAAAAGCGTTAACAGTGGCAAGAAAAGGTCTCCCTAAAATAAGCGGGATTTTGAACTTCATATTAACCACAGACTTGGTATCCAAAACAAGAAAATCAATAGGGTAATAAAATTTATCAATCTGCAATAGAACATCTTCCACTATTCCCCATGGTTTCTTGACTGATCGGTCAGTCAATTGTAGAACTATGGATGTGGGTTTGATCTCTCCATGTCCTAATTATAAGTAAATAAAATAGGGCATGAGATTGACACTTACTCCCAAGTCTAACAATGCTTGACTGAATTCATGTATCCCGATCTGGCAGAAAATTTTAGGACACCTTGGATCTTTGTACTTGGGTGGCACTTTCTATTTAATTACTGCACTTACTTGTTCTATTAAGAATGTAGTCTTCTTGACATGGTCCTTTCTTTTGACTGTGCATATATACTTGATAACTTTGGCATAAGCCAGAACCTGTTTAATTACATGCAACAAGGGAAGATTAATCTTAACTTGTTCTAAGTGTTCTAGAATCTCACCTTGAATTTTTGAGTTTTTCCCATTAGATCTGAGAGCTTGGGGAAAAGGCACCTGGATCGAAAATTTCTTTTCAAGTTCTTTCTAAAAAATGTCCTCCTTTTGTGGGGGAACATCTTTGTTTTCGATGGTTCTGTTGATTGGCAATGTAGGCTCATTTAAAATCTTACCACTCTGAGTAGTGATGGCATTTACCTCTTCGAGATTTTATGTGTTATAAGTAGAGGCTTGTGCCATATGTTGCCTCTTTGGATTACATGGAAACTTACCTCACTTTTGTATGGTCAAAGCACTAGTTAGCTTAGTGATTTGACTTTTGATCTCCTTGTTCTCTTCCATCACTTGTGCAAAAATTGTTTCAAATTTTTCGTTAGTCTTAGTTTGGGCCTCTACAAATGCTTGTAAGGTGTCCTCTAAGCAATTTGTAACTTGTGGTGCATTGTATTGAGGTGCTTGATAAGACTTGGGTGGTTGTTGTTCCTGTTTTCGCTGGTTGTCATTTGGGGTTTAGATTTCCAACTAAAGTTTGGGTGATCTCCAGCTAGGGTTATAGGTTTTAGAATAGGGTGAATAAGACTTTTTGTACATCCCTAAGGGATTACATTGTTCCTCATACACCCCCTTATCTCACTATAAGTTGGACAATCCTGAGCTAAGTGTTCCACCCCTCTATAAACAAAACATGTATCCTGTGATTCAACCTTAGCAACCGTGTCGGTGACCTTCCTATCTTTGGTTTTCAAGGATTCCAATTCCCTAGTTAAGACTTCTAATTGGGATTTAAGGTTGTCTTCTTCCCTAAGATGGTAAATTCCACTAGGTCGTGACCTATTTGTGCTATCTGTAGTGCTAGGTATAGTCCATGTGTGGGCTTTTTTAGCTAAGTCTTTAAGGAATTCTATGGCTTTGTCAAGTTCTTTTTGAAGAAACTCCCTATTACACATCATCTCAACAAATTGGTACTCCCTGATTGTGAGTCCCTCATAGAAGTAACTAACCAAGCGCCAATTTCCATACCCATGATAAGGACACATGTTTAGCAACTCTTTAAATCTCTCCCAAGTTTGGCACAATGTTTCACTATCTTTTTGGGAGAAAGAGGAAATTTGTCTTTTTAGGCCGTTAGACTTATATTATGGGAAATATTTGTTGAAAAACATTTGGGTCATTTCTACTCAAGTTCCTATGGATCTCGGCCTTAAAGATTATAGCCAACTCTATGCTTTGTCTTTTAGAGAGAAAGGGAAAAATTTTAACCTAACAGAATCTATGGCATTGGGCTGACTATGAAAGGTGCCTACTACTTCTTCAAATCCCCTAACATGCACATAAGGGTTTTCACTATCTAAACATTCGAAAGTTGGTAAAAGATGTATCAGCCCACGGTGAAAGTCCAACTTTGGTATGTTGGGTGGAAATATGATACATGATGCTGTGGCTGGCCAGGTAGGATGCAAGTAATCTTTTAGAGTTTTAACGGGGTTGTCCTCGTGTTGGCTCATTGTATCAGAATTAGAAGATGAAGATGAACTAAGAATTGGATTTTCTTCAGTTGCAAAATCTTGTTGTGGTTCTAGTTCTAATTTCTTCATAAATCTCCCTTGTTTGCCTCTAGTTTGCTTCATATATCCTCACAATTTGTCTCTTTTTTTTTTAACACAAGAAAGTTCTCAAATAAAGTCAAAAAGCAACAAGATAAAAAAAAAGTTAGAGAGAAGAAGAGGAAAAAAAAATCAAAGAATCAAGGCAGCAAAGCCAACCTTTGACAAGTATATGCAGAATAAAAAATAATTAAAAGAAACAAGCTGGCAAAGTCAACCTTTCAAATATAAAATAAGAATATTAAAAGACTATAATTTAAAAAGTTAGAAGTTATGAACATTAAAAAAGAAAGTTAGGTGCGTAAAAATAAAAGTTAGATACGTAAAAATAAATATTAGGTGCCTAAAAATAAAAGTTAGATGCGTAAAAATATATGTTAGATGTGTAAAAATAAAAGTTACGTGCATAAAAAAATAAAAAGTTAGCTGCTTAAAAATAAATGTTAAGTGCGTGAAAATAAAAGTTAGATGCGTTAAAATAAATGTTAGATGCATACAAATAAAAAGTTAGTACTAGAATAATTAAGATAACAAAATATTAAAAAAATGAAAAAGGAAGAGAATAATAATTAGAGTTAGGCAAGATTAGGCAGAATTAGACAAAGTTAAGAAATTATTTAAACAAAAAAAAATAGAAAAGCAAAGAAACTAAGAGATGAAATTTTACAAGAAAAAGAAATGAAAAATATAAACCATCTTTCGTCTATTTTCCCTCCCCGGCAACAGCACCAAATTTTGTTTACGCCTAAAATATACCGTGGTTATTATAGTATAAGTTAAGGTGTCGAATCTACAAGGAGGCTTTCGACAAAAGAGGTTAGTAAAATAAAAATACTAAAAAGATAATCAATACATAAAATTTAATTTTGAATTGATTGGTTATAAAGAGACTACAATGCATAATAATTGGAAATAATCGATGGTAATTAAGAGGTAAGACATCGAAAATCACTTATATGTTTTGTAAATCTAATCCCCACTTTGATTCAACAATTATAACTCAATTGAAAGTTTCACATCCCAAACAATTAATCAGAAAATATGCATCGTAAAGCATAATTGATAAACACATGTATTTGATATGCATAAGCTCTTTATAAGCAATATTTACCAACAACGTTCATTATTACAAGTTATCCAAGAGTGACAATATATCTATTGATAATATTATTTGCGCTTGCGTTTAATCATTGGCACGGAAGTATTCCTCATGTTATGAGTGCGATGCCAAGCTTGAAATGGGTTCATTTGGGGCGACTAATTTGTCTGGCATGATTACTCCTCTTTACAATCTTTCATCCTTGGTATACCTCGTATTGACTTCCAACATAGTTTTAGGGACCCTTTCGCCCAATATATGCCTAGCTTTTCCAAATCTTAAGGCTTTTCTTTTTAGAGATAATGATTTTATTGGAAACATTCCGACTCTGATCTCCAATATTTCTAATCTACAACTAATGGACTTGGGCTTGAATAATTTCGAAGGCTCAGTTCCCGCTACATTGAGAAAGCTTAAGAATCTTGAGTTTTTATCTATTACAGAAAACAATCTTAGAAGTGGGATATCTGGTGACCTAAATTTTCTCTGTTCTTTAACCAACTGCAGCCGCTTGGACTTTTTGGGTTTGAACCAAATAAATTCTATAGGAAGCTGCCACAATCTGTAGCCAATTTTTCAACCCAACTTAGGCTGTTTCAATTGAATGTTTGGGAATCAGATCTCAGGAAGTATTCCTGAAGATATGGGGAACTTGGTTCATTTAAATGTTCTTAACATGGGTGAAAACTTCTTTGTAAGGGTCATTCCAGCTTCCTTTGTAAAGCTCCAAAACCTCCAATTGTTACGTCTTCTTAGAAAAACTTTATTTGGTAATATCCCATCCTTCATAGTTAATCTCTCTAAATTAATTAAACTTCATTTACAAGCTAATAGTTTTGAAGGAACCATTCCGCTAACCCTCAGGAATTGCATAAAACTAAAGTCCTTGAGCTTTGCAAAAAATAACCTTAGTGGTAGTATACCTGATTAACTCTTTGGTTTTTTAGGGAAAATATTAAGTGTTAACATCTCTTACAACTTCTTCAGTGGCCCTCTGCCATCAGATTTTAGTAATTTGAAGAATCTTATGGGTTTTAGATGTCAAGGAAAACAAATTTTTCAGTGAAATTTCTGTGAGACTTGGTGAGAGTACAGAGTTGGTTTACCTTGACTTAGGGGGAAACCTCTTCCAGGATAGAATTCCATTATCTTTTTGCTCTTTGAAAGGTCTTGAGTTCTTGAACCTATCTTGTAATAATTTATCTGGCATAATTCCCTAACAACTGCAAAATCTTTCCTTCTTAGCAAATTTAGATCTGTCTTTTAACCACCTTGAAGGTGAGATTCCAACAAAAGGGGTATTCAAGAATGCAAGCACATTTTCTATAATACAAAATAGTAAGCTTTGTGGAGGAATTCCTAAAATAGAGCTCCTGCCATGCCCAATTCAGGAATCAAGAAAAAAGAGAACCTCTTTATCAACCAAGGTTATTGTTGTTATAATTATTTCCATTACGCTTTCCTTGACTTTAGTAGTTGTCCTTGTTATTCTTTGTCGGAGATGAAAACGTGGAATCGAACTTGGTCCTACATCTTCGTTGGGTGCCAATTATTTACGAATTTCCTACAAAGACCTTCTTTGAGCCACAAATGGTTTTGTACCATCCAATTTGATTAGAGCTAGAAGTTTTGGCACGGTATATAAAGGATTCCTTCGGCAACTTGAGAAACCTATTGCTGGTAAAGATGATAAACCTACAAAACCGTGGGGCTTTAAAAAGTTTCATGGCTGAATGCAAGGCTTTAAGAAAGTTTGACATAGAAATCTTCTTAACATCATAACTTGTTCACGTGTGGACTATAAAGGCAATGATTTTAAGGCTCTAGTTTTTTAGTTCATGCCAAATGGGAGTCTAGAAAGCTGGTTGCATATATCTGAACAATCTGAAATGAGGCACTTGAATCTCATTCAAAGATTAGATATTGCAATTCAAGTGTGCTATGCATTGGATTATCTTCACCACTATTGTGGGACTCCTATCGTTCACTATGATCTAAAGCCAACGGATATTCTTTTTGACTATGAGATGGTTGTCTATGTTGGTGACTTTGGGTTGGCTAAACGCCTTTTTGGGGCTTCAGCCAACTTCGATAGAGATCAAACCTGTTGTTCCCATGGAGTCCCTGTTTAGATTCCCACATTGATTAGTTAAGGGAAGGTTATGAGACTTATATATGGTAGGAGTCCCTCCACCCAATGAACTATTGTTTCGGACTAAATACTTCCTCCATATATGGTGGCCCTTTTGTTGAATTATTGTGTACAGGATAGAAGTATAACAAGTGGTATCAGAGTCAACTCAAGATAGCAATGTGGACTCATTTGGATCATACAAGGATGGTGATGCCGTCCACCGGGGCCTTGTCTTTGTGAGAGATTATCGTTGGTTCAGACAAGAATGGCGTCTCTACTCGTCAGGGCCTTGTCTTTGTGGGGGATTATCATTGGTTCAGACAAGGATGGTGTCTCCACCTGTCGGGGCCTTGTCTAAGGAGAGGGATTGTTGTACCCATGGAGTCCCCATTTGGATAGTCCCCATTTGAAGTCCCACATTGATTGGTTAAGGGAAGGCTATGGGACTTATATATGGGAGGAGTACCTCCGCCTAATAGACTAGTCTTTTGGGCTATATACTTCCTCCATATATGGTGGCCCATTTTGTTGAATTATTTTATGTAAGATGGAAGGGTAACAAAACCAACTCTTATGCATTAAGAGGAACCATAGGTTATGTTGCCCTAGGTAGAGTTTATATATATATGTGTATATATATATATATATATATATATGTGTGTGTGTGTGTGTGTGTGTGTGTGTGTGTGTGTATGTATGTATATGCATGTATATGTATGTATGCATGTATTTTTTTCCTATATTTCTTAAATTTCTTATGCAGCACAAAACAATTAAAAATGGCAAAATATGGGATGGGTGCTATGGTGTCACGAGAAGGGGATATTTACAACTATGGGATTCTCCTGTTGGAGATGATTACAGGAAATAGACCAACAGATGAGATGTTCCACGAAGGTTTGAGCCGACATGAATTTTGTAAGATGGCATTACTGGAGCGAGTTAGGTACATTGTGGATCCTTGTTTGCTTCAACAATTGGATGAAAACAACTCCAGAACAACTCAGGAAGTTATGGAAATTAAAACGCTGGAGTGCTTGCTTTCCTTAGGTAGGATTGGTATTGCATGTGCAAAATTGCCGGGTGAACGAATGAATATCAAAGATGTTATGACAGAACTACATGCGACGAAGGCTAGGTTTCTTCAGGCAAGAATGTGAATAAACCAAAATAGCTAACATTTTTATCTTTTTTTCTTTTCATTTCTTTAGTTTTCTTGTGAAGGAGTTGTTACTCTGTTATGCTAGCTGCTTCCTTTGCATCATAGTTGTTTTCCTTCTTTGATTTGTACGCATTATGATGAATTGCACTATTGATGTAGAAAACTTTGAATTATTGTAATCCTTTGTCGTTATATCTTTGATGTAATTTGATCAAGGGTAAATATATTAACTCCTCTAAGGCTTTCAAAAGTATTACTTAAATCCAATGGTAAGTAAAAATTGACAAAACATCCCTTATGGTTAAACTCCAGGACATATACCATATTCATCCCCATAGCTCAGGTAATTATATTTCACCTAAGTGTAGATCTAGGGTTCAAACTTTGGAGGGATCAAATGATAAAAATTGAAATTTGGGAGGGTCATAAGAGAAAAGTAAAATATAAATTAAATCAAACTTTGAAATTTTTCAAGTTTAGGTAATGATAAATTACTTAAACATTAACAACCTTAACTTTCTTTTTTTGTTTTTGTTTTTTGTTTTTTTAAATATGAATACTATATCTTTATGTAAGAACGATTAAAATTTGTTAACATATGTATTAAATAATATATGATTTTTAGCTAATTGGTTATATATATAAATTAACATTGCATATGACGTTTTATACTATAGAATAATTTGTTAAATATTTAAAAATATTAAAAATTTGATTATCTAAAAATATGATTTCTTAAGTTAGTTAAGAAGAACATAATAAAAATGGACAATACAAATAGCTCCCTACTCTATAAACTAGTACTCTCAATACCCAATTACGGAATTCACCCTTCCTCAAAATGTATAGTTTATCTTTTTAATTTAAACACATCCTATTATCCCAAAATTAATCTTAATAAATATATTTCCTCTCATATTATTACTTTTTCCTTTATAAGTTAGATATCTGTATATCCAACCATCATCTTTTCTTTTCTTTTCTCATTCATTGACCATCTTCTTCACATTTATTATTTTCTTTATTTATCCAACTCTAATTTAGAGATTTAAAATATAAAGTCTTAAAAAAGAAAAAAAGAAATAACTCTTCTTCAATATTTAATCAACTAATCGGTTTTGAAACATATATCTTTTTTTTTTAATTTGGGCATTCTTATATCTCTTCCTCTATATACTTGAGTGCACTTCCCAAGCAAAAAAAAAAAAAGCAGCTTCTGTCATGTTGAAAATATAATCGACTTATAAAATAAGTTTGAGAGTTTTTGATAAACCAACTTTAAAAAACTATTATGTTTTCTAAAAGCAAGTCAGAGGTTTTTGAGATTACTGTTAGTAATGCTTTTATTATATTCAAATAATAAAAATGGATATACGTGTTATTCATTCATAATAATAATAATATCTTTTTAACTATTTTCAATAATTTCTTTATAAATTATTTATAAGAATGTTTTATATAGAAAATAATATCTTATAATATTTTAAAAAAACTTATGCCCTTCCTTTCTTTAAAAAAGTAGAAGTTATTAAATAGACATTTCTTCATAAAATAATTTAAATTTTATAAAAATCTATGAAATAAATATAAATTTATAAAAAATTATGAAATAGTATAAATTTATAATTCAAAATTTTCATATCTATTTAATAATTCAATAAATATTAACTATTAATTAGAATAAATATTTAGTTATTATTAATTTAAAAAAATCTAACCGAATGGTGGATGTTCATTCTCCAGTGATTGAAAGTCGATAAAAACACCAAGGACCCGTTTGTTTTGGGTCTTTGAAGTCTGAATCTAAATAGAATTCAGTGGTCTAAATATTTTGGCCCATTTATTTTGGGCTCTCATTACTTATTTTCATATATATATATATATATATATATATATATATATATGTCTAAATGAAAAAAGCAAAAAATTATCATTTCTGTCTATGAAACATCTGAATATCTAGAAATATCACAATCAACATCTTCATAAAATCAAAATAAATGAACATTTACTATTTGATTAATTTAATTTTGTCAACAAAATATATTTCAATAAAAAAAAATGGATTGATTTTATATTGTTTCCAGCAACCATGATCGTCATCACCACCAACCGCTGTCGAAGTTATGCGTCCACTGATACATTTGACACCACCGTAACCAGCTCGGCTCAATCTACAAGTCTATTGAAGTACTTTTGGAGGATAGTACATCGTTTTTGCAATAAAGCTAAGAAACTTTTGGCCACCTGTATGTTTATGGGCCTTTAACACCTAAATAGCTTCATATATTTCAAAACTACTCTGATAACCTTGTAGATCAAGCGTAGCTGGTCATGGTGACATCGAAGATGTCGTCAGACGTGTGACATTAACGGCAGCAAGCAACAGTTAGAAATGGTAACATTGACCTTCGGTGAGTTCTCCATTTCTCATACTTTTTCATTTTTTTTTACTTTTTTAAAATAAAATCAATAATAAAAAATTATAGTTATTTTATTTACATAAATATATATGTGTTTGATTTTATTTTATTGGAGTTTCCATACACAAATAATAGATTCCTATTTTCATAATAGGTAAGTTGATTATTATATTTAATGCATAATAGATTTTTTATATTTTAAGAAATATATTTTTTATGATAGGGAGGTTTATAATTTATTATGATTTAATTTTGTTAATTAGTTAATTTTTTAGATGAACACCATAATAATATATGTATCTTTTATTTTCTATAATAAGGATATAAATGTCACATTTAAGTTAAGTTGTCCACTTAACATTTATTTTCAGTTAGATAAAAAGTTAAAATAAATATACGATTAAGTGGTATAAATTAAGTGCTATTAAGTATTAAGTTCTATTAAGTTATTAAAACAAACAGGGGATTGATAGATTGTCAGCCGATGAAGCTTCTAAAGGGTTGGTGTTAATCAATTCATGTTAGATTGGTGACACAATGTTAATTGAGTTTTTATTTGGGAAATTTTCAGATATGGCCCCCATTTGGAGGGCCATTTTAAAAATAGCCTTATTCTTAAAAGTTTCAAACTAATAGCCTCCAAGGTGTTAAATTTTCAAATTGCCCTTATCCCTTCTCTCCCTTCCCTTCCCGTCATAATTCTCTCTCTAACTCTACATCTCTTTGCATATTTCCCCACTCTCTCCATCACAAACTAGAACAGACCAAAAACAAAAATCAAAAACCAAAACCTTTATGGCTTGCATCTTCCAACCACAACAAACCAAAATCAAAAACAAAAAATGAAAACTGAAATTGTAGACACTGAATTTTTAAGGCTCGATGAATTAATAAGATGAATGCTAAGCAAAAAAAAAAAAAAAACCAAAATGCCCTTGGAGGCTAAGAATGGAAGGGTAAGAAAGAATCGATGAAAGGTCTTGAAAACTGATATATGATTTCAAAAATTCATAGAAATTAATCTGGGATGAATCTGATGGTGAGTCATATACCATTGCGAGGATACAGATGTCTAGTTTTTGCAGAAATTTGAGGATTGCAAAACAGAATTGACTTCTAAAAGTTATGCATGATTGAACAAACAAAGGTTCGAAGGGACCACATTAAAAGAGGGCAAAATAGGAACGACCTAAGGGATAATAGCCAGCCAGTTGTTAAACAGCCGTCCGACCATCTGACATTCGCTAGACTGTTGGTTAATGACCGGTCAGCTATCTGACAGCTGCTTGACTATTATGAGATGGCTGCTCGACCGTTCCTTGTGTAAATTTGGAAATTTGCTTAAGAAACCTTCCTTTTTCAGAACTTTCTTCCTTTTTCAGCTTCACCCTTCATCTATATAAACCCCCGCTTCTCATTTTGCAACACATGAAATTTTGATAATTCTCTTCTTTCTCTTGAAGAAAAGCTCAAGAATTCGAGAAGTCTTTAGTTAAAATTTTGAGGCATTTTATTTTTTCTGAACTCGGAAAGGATATGTCTTGAGAGCAGAATTCTCTCCTCCCTCTTTCTTTCTTTTTTATTTTCTTGCTTACAATTAAGCATGATTTGGTTTATGTATGCTTAGAATAAGCATGATTAGAATTTAATTTTACACTGAGAAGCATGCTGGGGTTATTATGAATTGTTCTAACCCTTATTTGTTTTGGAAGATGGATAAGCATGTAAGGTAAGTCCACTGTCTCTTCTTTATTAAAAACATGTTTAGGAGTTTAATTTCTTTGCGAATGCTTAGAAATATCTTTGGAGCACATGTCTAGAATCATGCTTAAGAGCACATGATTAGAATCATTCTAGGAGGACTTATACTCGTTTTGATTTATGCTAGGAAATGACGTAGAATAGGTAGGAATTACCATTTTACCCTTAAATAACTTGTTTGAAGTTTGATACTTGAATTAGGCTAGAATATACCATGAATGCCATGTTTAGGCTAGAAATGCCATGATTTAATATGAATAATGCTAGAATTGCAATAGGTAGAATTTATCAAATCTAGGCTAGAATGTCATGATTCTAGATTATGGCTTTGTTTGAATATCATTTGATTTATAATTTGTTATTTATGAACGTATGGATGTTTTTATTATAAAAGTGTAATTGTGTGATGTCATGAAGTGGTGGTGGACTCACATTGATGGAAAGGGACCATCACTAAAGAATGAATGACTTAATGTATGAGCAAAAGTTTGATAGACAACGAATAGACTCACATATGGTGGTGAGGAATTCATCATCTATTAGCTCTCGAATAAACTCTTTTGTATTTGATTTATTGATGAATGTATATGTTAGAATTTACTTTATTGAAGAATAAAGGCGATGTAATCCTCTTCCCCTATCCCCATGTTTGAAAGGAAATATAATTCATTTTCCTGCCTTTTTCTTTGGATATTTATATTGCTATTCAATTGAATAATCACCCCACACGAATAATGAAGATAAAAATGAAAATGTGTGTATAAAATGAACAATGCTAAGCGGACTAAGTAACAATATGAGTTATTTTCATTTGGTATTTCCTGAGTGGAGGCCAGATTTATATCCGGGCGAGTCGAAAGACTCGTGCCTAACTTCCCGAACCCATCTCTGAAGGGATGAGGATAGTCTAGGTCCCGAAGCCAGCGATCAGATTGCCCCTATTCATTCCCAATTGAGTAATTGGGCGGCGAATCCATTCTCTAGACGTGCCCATGACTCATTTGTGTTATCTTAAGTCTTAAAAGAGGCTTTGATTTCATCTCTGTCTCTAAAAGGCTTTTTAATTTTAATTGATTTTGGTTGTGTTCGTGTCCTCCACCCTCAACAAACCAAAACAAAAAACCAAAAATGAAACTAAAACTAGAAACCATAAACCAACATTGAAATAAAAAATGATTTTTGTTGTGTTTGGGTTAATTGTATTTGATGACTTTTTTCGAACTGTTGAATATTTATGGAACCGTAGAATGTCCATCGAACTGTGGAACTTGGGTATGTCATCATCGAATAACATAGTTGAACTATGTTGAACCATCATCGAACAACATCGTCAAATTATAATTTAGAATCATCGAACTGTCGAATAAATAATATGATTATTATTTTATGGAACACTATTTGAAGGCTATTTTTTAAAAGGCCCCCCAAATGGAGGTTAGATATGAAATTTTCCCTTTTTATTTATAGGGACAGTTGAGTATATAATAAATGCTATTGGATTATAATATGATATAAAAAACTCAGTATAGTCCACCTTAGGGATGGTAACTTTCCTCGGTTAGGGGCCAATCTGATCGGGGAAAAGCCCAAAAATCTGGTGATTGGGCCCACAGGCGGGGACTGCTAAGGGAAGACAAGCTTGGGTGCGATGTGGGACCCACACAACCAATACTTCTATTTTATTTTGTAATGTAAAATGCGTACAATAAAGCTCGAACCCATGACCTGTGAGTTGGATTTCAAGTGGTTAACCGCCAAACCACATTACTTTTTGCCTTATGTTTTGCAGATAAATTTTATATAATCAATTTTCTTTTATATATTTAATTAAAAATAGTAAGTTAAGGTAGCTATGATTTAAACCTAGGCCACGAAAACTCATTCAAGAGGCAGTGCGATCCAAAAAATTGGGGGTAATCTGGGGTTTTTTTTTGGGTGTGGGTGTATCATCGCCGCATCAGCAAATACCCATACCCAAAAAAACCCAAAAAAATATAGGGATTTTGCAAGGATCAGGGAAGAGTTTTTTTTAGTCCGGTATGGGTGTGGAAATGCCAAACCCGCATCTGCACCCGAATTTTGCCATCCTTAGTCCACCTTTGTTTTATAGGCATACCTTGTGTCCACTAAATGTTCCCACTATTCAATGCACCAAGGCAACATAAAATGAATCATTGAACGTCCTTGTTTACGCTCAGAAGCATAAAGAAACGGAAGCCCCAATTGCCACTTAGAACATATTAAAAACTGAATCAAGTGTAGAAAATTGGTTTGATCACTCCTACTTGGAAGCTAGCCCATATTAAATATTGGTTTATCACTCTAAGCATTCTGTAATGTTTTCAAATTACAAACAAAGGACAACCCCACAACAATATGTACGATTAAGCCACAACCTGCAATATTGCATAATATTATGTAAACTAAATTTAATCTCAAGCTTTTTAGGTGCTTGCATCCAACTTTCTACAAATAGTTTGTAGAAAATGCCATGTCCTGAATTCTCTCTCTCTCTCGCTCTCTCTCTATATGTGTATATATATATATATATATATATATATATATATATATATAGATATATGAGTTATACCACATTTACTCATGTTGATTCCTACAAAATCCAATTTTAGCATTAAAATTAAATTGAAAACAGAGACAAGTACTGTAGTGTGGAATTTCAGATGGAGATAGTGTATTTCAAATCTAGAAACTTTAAAATACAAGTTAAGAGTATTGATAAAGTTCAACAAAAACAACATTTTTTTTTTCAGGCTATAACATACGGGTGAAGCCCATGGATACTAGGACACTTCTTTGACATCAAACAAATAAGCACTCAACCTTTAATTAAGAGTCCACTTATTGCTAGCTTATGAAACCAAGGCGAAATGATAGAAAAATTTTAGGAGAACTCAGTTTATATGTTTGTTGGATAGGAGAACTTCTACAATTAGTTTCCTAAGGTTCTGATATGATGACCTGATGAACACTTAAATATGTATGCTTAATAAGAGGTTTATTCATCATATTGCATTAATAGTGTCAATAAATTCCTCAACTTAAGCTGTTAAGCATATTTATAGTCTTTGCATCTTTGGAATTTACTTTCTCTTCATTTTGGTTTTGCTGTAGGTTCCGTAAAATGGGCATACCTTTCTATTTATGAATTAGAATGGTGCAAATCTTGATTTTTTGGAAATCTGATTAAATTATTTACAAGATTGTATTTCACAAGCATCATCAAATTCGGGCTCTTAGTAGACCAGAAATGGGCTTGAAGTGAACCCATCTGCAGTTTTTGCTCAGCTTGATCATGCCTCAGTATTTTGATCGTATCTCTTGATATACGTATCCAAATCATATAAATCAAGATGTTCTAGAAAGCTGAGAGAAATATCTATAACGTTCATGAAGACATATGATCAAAATTCTAAGTAATTTGATGCCGAAATTGGTGGTCAAAGTCGGTGCACATGATGATCCCAATTGTCAACAATATATTTGACTTTTGTCCCCTTATAATTTGACAAATTTGCCCCTGAATGTATCTATAAATAGAGGTGCCTTGTGAACAATTAGGGCATCTGGTCCTTGGCTGGGATCTCTTGTTATTGTGTTTTTCTCTCTTGTGTTTTAATGTTATTAATGAATTTTTTTCTTGCAATTTGTTTTCTTTCTTTTATAATGTTTTGCTAAATTCTCTTTTGTTAAGGTAAAAAGGTGAAACCCTTGATATGAGAATAAAGTTTTTCTAACCCTTGACATGTGCTTAATAATCATAATCTTGTGTTGTTTATTTTATGTGATTTATATTTATTTTCTTAATCAATCTTGACACCACTCGTAAAGTGGAGGTCTTGATCCATTGTAGACAATCCTTGGCACATCAAATGCCTGGATCCTTTCTAGATGTCGTATAGTTCTTCCTTACTGACATGAATCTAGTTAGGAACCTTGGTTTATTGTAAACATATGGTGATTGGCACATTGGATGATTAAACCCATTTACAAGAATTGGTATAAATATTGGTAATGAAACAAATATAATTAATATAACTAAAATGGGCTTAAATGACATACCTTCCAATTGGAACCTCCTTAATGTGTTGATTCCAATTGAGTTATAATTGGGTTACTTATCTTTATTCGATATATCAAGGGCGGATCCCCTAGCCTTAGCTTTCATTATTATTATGTCAATTTCTCTTATTTGTGTATTTTAAGTATTCCTGTTTATTACTTATTAAATTATCCCTTTATTTCCATAGATGGTTTAATCACCTCTTATTCTTGATTTACATTTGAATGATCGGTTATATCACCTATCATCTTCTTTTATTTGTTAATATCATCTTGTTATTCATTTGAATTATTCATGTCATATTTGCTTACTTTATAGTTTGCACCGCTAAATCTCATTCCTCGTGGATCAACCCCGATCTTATCAGGTTTATTACTTTGACACTCCTATACTTAGGAGGTAATCCTTTTTTGGATGTGTCAAGTTTTTGGCATTGTTGCTAGGGAAGGTAAAATTTGGCGTGCGAAATTGTAAGTATTCCCTTTTCTTTTTTTTTTAGATCTTAATTTTTCTTTTTGAGTGCTCATTTTTTCTTTCCTTTTCTCTTTGGAAATTGTATGAAAATTTGGTCACACACATCTAGTGATAGACTTGTTAGAAAAACATCATCTTCCCTAGAAAATAGGGCCGACAATCAAGTGGAAAGGTTCATGGATGAAGGGGACAATCTTTCCCAACAAAATGATCAAAACCAACCAAGAACCCTTGGAGATTAGATGAATTCGGTAAGGACTAGTGCACCATCTTGCACGGGCCCTCCTCCCAATGCAATCCATTTCAATTTCAAACCAAGTTTTGTTCGACTTTTACCCACCTTTCATGGCCTTGATATGGAGAACTCATATTCGCACTTAAAAATCTTTGAAGAGGTATGTAACTCCTACAGTGAACCAAATTGTAGCATAAACACCATTAGATTAAAGCTTTTTCCTTGTTCTTTAAAAGATAAAGTTAGAACATTGCTACGAAATTTGAGGTCAAAGTCCATCAGTTCATGGGATGAGATGAAACAACAATTTTTGAAAAATTTTTTTTCCTACCCATGGAACAAATTCTCTTGAAAGACAGATCTTCACTTTCACTCAAAAATAAGGAGAAACCCTTTACCAGTGTTAGGATAGGTATAAAAAATTACTTAATACCTATCCTCACCATGGTTTTGAAACTTGGAGAGTAGTTGTACACTTTTATGAGGGGTTAACACCTCAAGATAGGTAACTAGTGGAGCTAATGTGTAACGAAGAATTTGGAGATAAAGACCCTGAGGAAGCAATTGACTACCTAGATTCCTTAGCAAACAAAGCCCAAAATTGGGACACTGCTGGCACCTATGAGGCACCAAGCAAGGCCCCAACCTCGACATCCAATAGAGGCATTTACAACCTTAGGGAAGACCATGACCTTCAAGTCAAATATGCATCCTTAGCTAGAAAAGTCGAGGCTTTAGAAATGAAAAAGAGTGGTCAATTGAATTCTATTCAAGAAGTTGTCTATCACATTTATAATGATAATGACCATCCTACTGATGAGTGCCCAACTTTGCTTGCCTTTAGGGAATGTCTCCATGAACAAGCAAATGCTTCGAACACTTTCAAAAGGTCAAATCACAATCCATACTCACAAACCTACAATCCCGGTTGGAGAAATCATCCAAATTTTAGTTGAAAAAATGACAATCATGCACAATCTTCACAAGTCCCTTTTCAAACACGACAAAATTTTTAAAATTCTCATGATCATGCATATGCTCCTCCTCCTAGAATGACCTTGAAGAGACATTGCATTCATTCATTACAAAGCAAGAGACTTTCAATAGTCAAACTACTCAAACATTAGCAAATTTGTCAAACACTTTTACAAAATTTGCATCTACATTTAGCATCCAAGAAAAAGGGAAATTTCCTTCTCAAACATTGCAAAACCCCAAAGATCAACCTAACTCAAATGTAGGGAGTTCAAGTAACCATTATCTGGATCAAGCCAAATCAGTCATGACCTTTCGCAATGATAATGCTATTGAAAAATACATTTCTAAACCTTATGAGAGAGAAGAAGAATCGATCTCTAAAGGTTAGGAAGAGGTTACCAAACCAACACCTAACGAAGAAGAAACCAAATCCCCATCTGTGCATCTATTTTCTCAAGCATTAGCAACACAAAAGAAGCCAACTCACAATTCTAAAATCTTTAAAATTTTCAAACAGGTAAAGGTCAACATTCCCTTGCTAGATGTGATCAAACAAGTACCTTTTTATACAAAATTTTTGAAAGATTTGTGCACTGTGAGAAGAAGATTGAATGTGAAAAAGAAGGTCTTTCTAGCGAAATAAGTAAGTGCTATTCTTCAAAATAATAATACAGTGAAATATAAGGATCCAGGATGTTCTAGAATTTCATGTGTTATTGGAGACCATAAAATTGAACAAGCTTTACTTGATCTGGGTATTAGTGTGAATTTGCTTCCATACTCGATTTTTTAAAAACTCAATCTAGGTGAGTTAAAACTGACTTCTGTGACTCTTTTGCTTGCTAATAGATCAATTATAGTACCAAGAGAGTAGAAGATGTGTTAGTTCAAGTTGATAAATTCATTTATCCAATGGATTTTATCATCTTAGACACACAACCAGTGGAATTATGGAATTCAATTCCTGTTATTTTAGGGCATCCATTTCTAGCTACCTCTAATGCCTTGATTAATTGTAGAAATTGAGTAATGAAGCTATCATTCGAGAACATGACATTGTAACTTAATTTTTTTAATATATGCAAACAACCACATGAAAAATATAATGAAATTGAGGAGGCTAATATGATTGAAACTATTGTGGAAGACCACATCCAAAATGGGAGTTCTTCTGACCCTTTGAAAACTTGTTTAGTGAATTCATTAGAATCAAGTATAAAACTAGAGCCTGATCTTTTTGATATATGTTCTATATTGGATTGTGTATAGGTGATGGAAAAAGGCTCAAAACCAAGATTCAAAGAATTGGGGCAAATGAATGAAAGCAAGGAAGAGTAAGCTTCCAAGTTAGAACTGCAGCCCTTATCTAAAGGACTAAAATACGCATATCTTAGGGAGAATCAGACATATCTGATGGTAATTTCTTTATCTCTCAAAAGCGAGCAACAAGGTAAGTTGATACACGTATTTAAAAGGCATAAAAATGCAATTGAATCGACTTTAAAAGACATAAAAGGCATTAACCCTTTGATTTATACACGTAAAATACATTTAGAAGAAAATGCCAAAACATCCCAACAACCTCAAAGGAGATTAAATCCCTACATGAAAGAGGTCATTAGGGCTGAAGTTCTTAAACTACTTGATGTGGGAATTATCTACCATATTTCTGATAGTAAGTGAATAAGCCCTACACAAGTAGTACCTAAGAAATCTGGTATTACGGTAGTCAAAAATGAAAAGGGTGATCATTGCCAACTCGAGTCTCATCTAGTTGGAGGATGTACATTGATTATAGAAAATTAAATGTTGTCACCAGAAAAGACCATTTTCCCTTACCATTCCTTGACCAAATTCTAGAAAGAGTAGGAGGGCACCCCTACTACAGCTTTCTCAATGGATACTCAGGTTATTATCAAATTCCTATTGCACTTGAAGACCAAGAAAAGACCACATTCACATGCCCCTTCAGCATTTTTGCATTTAGGAGAATGCCTTTTGGACTTTGTAATGCCCCAGCCACTTTTCAAAGATGCATCTTAAGCATTTTCAGTGACATGGTTGAGCATAGTTTAGAAGTTTCCATAGATGATTTAACTGTCTTTGGAAATTCTTTTGAGAATTGTCTTGAAAACTTAGAAAAAGTCCTAAAAAGATGTGTAGAAAAAGGTCTTATTTTGAATTGGGAAAATGTCATTATATGGTTACTTCGAGAATTGTCTTGGGTCATGTGGTGTCTTCTAAGGGAATTGAAGTGGACAAAGCAAAAGTGGAATTAATTTCTCATTTGCCTCCACCAAAAACAGCCAAAGAGGTCCATTCATTCTTAGGGCATGCCGGATTTTATAGGAGGTTTATAAGAAATTTCAGTGCTATTTCTAAACCTCTTTGTAACCTCTTAATAAAAGACACTTCTTTTGAATGGACTTAAGAATGTCAAAATACCTTTGATAAGTTAATTGGACTTTTAACAACTGCTCCAATCATGCAATCTCTCAATTGGTCCTTACTTAATGAATTGATGTATGATGCAAGTGACCATGCCGTTGATGCTGTCTTAGGACAAAGAAAAGAAGGTAAGCCTTATATGATATACTATGCATGCAGGACTTTAAATGATGCACAAATGAATTACACAATAACTGAAAAAGAACTACTTGCAGTAGTATTTGCATTGGACAAATTTCGATCTTATTTAATTGGTTCTCCAACAATTGTTTACACTGACCATGCAGCTGTGAGATATTTAATGTCTAAACAGGATGCAAAACCTAGATTGATATGATGGATCTTGTTGCTCCAAGAATTTAACATCACAGTAAAGGATAAGAAAGGAGCCGAAAATGTCATTGCAGACCATCTGTCAAGATTAGCAACAGAGACATTAATTGAAACTTAACCTATCAATGACTCTTTTTTCGATGAATTTTTATTTTCTATTGCTGTTGTACCTTGTTTGCTAACATTGTAAATTTTCTTACAGCAGGAGAAATGCCACCTCATTGGAATGCTCAAGACAAAAGAAAGTTTTTGACCGAGGTGAAAATTTTTTATTGGGATTACCTATATCTGTTCAAGTATTGTCCGAACCAAATAATTAGAAGATACATACCCGACAATAAGTAAGTAGTGTTACTAATTTTGTCATTCCGAAGTATGCGAAGGACATTTCTCATCTAAAAAAACTGCTGCTAAAAGCTTGGAATGTGGATTTTATTGGCCCACCTTTATTTAAGGATGCACATACATTTTACAAAACTTGTGAAAATTGTCAAAAATTAGGATCCATTTCAAAGAGAAACTGATGCCTTTGAATCCCATTCTTGTTATTGAAATCTTTGATTGTTGGGGTATTGATTTTATGGGACCTTTTCCACCTTTATTTGGTTTTGTGTACATTCTTGTTGCAGTAGACTATGTTTCGAAATAGGTCGAGGCAATTCCGTATCGAAACAATGATCACAAAACAGTTATCAAATTCTTGAAAGAGAATATCTTATGTAGATTTGGATTTCCTTGAGCTATTATTAGTGATAGGTGTGCACATTTTTGTAACAAACTATTTGAAACTCTAATGAAGAAATATGGAATAACCTATAAAGTTTCTACACCTTATCACTCGCAAACAAGTGGATAAGTTGAATTAGTTAATAGGGAGATAAAACAGATCTTAGAAAAAACGGTTAACCCAAACCGTAGAGATTGGTCTTTAAGACTTAATGATGCACTTTGGGCTTACTAAACTGCTTCCAAAACTTCATTGGGAATGTCTCCTTATAGATTAGTTTATGAAAAATGTTGTCACTTGCCTGTAGAAATTGAGCATAAAGCTAATTGGGCCATTAAAACATTTAACACAAATTTAGATGATGCTTACAAGTTACATAAACTCCAATTGAGTGAACTTGAAGAAATCAAGAATGAGGCTTATGAAAATTCTAAAATCTATAAAGAAAAAATGAAGGTTTCTCATGACAAATTGATTGTTAGAAAATCTTTTGAACCTTCACAAAAAGTTCTTTTGTATGATTCAAGATTGCACTTGTTTCCTGGTAAGCTTCGATCTCGTTGGACTGGATCTTTCATTGGTAAAAATACTTTCTCTCATGGAGCAGTTGAAATTGAAAATCAAATAATGGTAATGTTTTCAAAGTTAATGGACAACGGTTAAAACCACTCTTGAAAAATTTTGATCAAAATGAAGAGTCCATTGCTTTAGTCGATCCTTTTTAAGGATTGATTTTTCCCGGTCAATACGGTACTCTGTGGCTTTTAAAGTCGGTTTTCTAGTTCATTAAAAACTGTTGCTTACCTTGCATTCATTTTCTTTTCTTCGCTCTCATTTTTTTCACATGGATACCATTCTCTCAAATCTGCACAAATGTTTTCCCTCTCTTCCTTAAAATGATTTGCTTAAAATTTACAAAGTTCATGTAGAAAGACTAAAGATATTGATGCGCAAGGGTATTCCTATTAATTTAAGATGGTTAATTAAGGCCAAGGTTTAACTTTCTTGTGAGTTTTCAGATAATCTTGTTTCTCACATGCCAAGTTTGGGAAAAAGCTCTTACGCCAAAAAGCGAAGAGGGAAAAGGTTACAAGTTTGTCACAAATGTGCAAGATGGACTTGTAACCAGCATTGCAGCTCCTTGGGATATTTGTCTGACAATCGAGGGGATAAGCTACAATTCATCAAGAATGGACTGAGTAGGGAGTCTTTGGATGATATCCGATTGATTATTGAGACGCATTCTTGTGGACTTGTGCAGCGTTAAAATTTTAACTTGTAGACACAATTCCAAGACAAGCAGGAACATTATAGTCTTAGGAATCTGACTCAAAACGACCCTGTTTGCCATTTTATAAAAAAACTAGATGGGAAGCATATCCCAAACTCATAAAAGGTGTTTAAGCCGTTTCTAGACGTAAAACTAGAGGAAGATGTGAGCCACAGTCACAACTATCGGTACATATGCATATGTGCCATCATTTTTGAATTTTAATGCCTTGCAGCTGTCATTTTTGAATTTATATCTTTTGTTTGACTCATGCATTTATGGCATCTTAATTCTTTCATTGTTTCTTTTGAATTCCTATGCATTATTGTCAAATTTTTTCAACAAACAACTGAGCTACCTATATGGATGTCATCATTAGAATACCTTTTTACACTCCATAAATATGACTTCTCTTGTTCTTCTCTTCACACATATAGTTAGAGAGTTGCATACACATGGAGGGAACCTCAAAACGTCAAATCCAAAAGATATTTGTATTCCATGGATGTCGACCTGGAAAAAGTGAAGAGGTTGTAGCAGTAGCAAATTATCTTGGTAGGCTATTAGTTGAAAGAAAGATTCATGTGATTTATAGTGAAGGTAGCCTCGGGTTAATGGGTTGTGTGTCAACAGTTGCACTCGTAGAAGGCAGTCAAGTTTTAGGAGTTATTCCTGAAGCTTTAGTTGTAGAAAGCATCGTTGAAAAAAACGGTTGGGAAGGAGTTACAGGTCTCCTCTATGCATGAATGCATGGCATATATACTTATCAATTTGGATGCCTTTATTACTTTACCAAGTGGCTTTGTACTCTCGAAGAAATTTTTCAAATTGCCTCTTGGGCCCAAATCTCCATAAAAACCCATAGGTTTGTTGACTGTTAAAAATTTCTTTAATCCTTTGATAAGTTTTGTTGATGCAACTATAGAATAGAATTTTATCCCTCATTCGGTGCGACAGATCCTTGTTTCTGCCACTTCTGCTAGTGAGTTACTTGATAAATTACAAGCAGTCGAGTATGAACCTGACCCAACTATAACTCAAATTAATTGGTCAAAGGGAGAAAACAGAAAGTGCAAATTGGATCTAAATCTCCGTTTGTAATTTTTTCTTATCTTTTATTTTATTTTTAGCATTTTATTTTATGAGTCTTTCAAGTCGTCTCTCTTGAATAACAGAAGCTTCAGGTATTGTCTCCTATACTTTATCTCTATACATTTAAACATTGAGAACAATGTTTCATTTGGTTAGAGGGGAAGGATAGTAGACATAAATATGTCTTAAATTTTCTTTTTCTTGCAAAAAAAAAGGAGTTAGTAATTAGATTCAGAGTGCGCGGTGTAAAGAGTTCAAATTCTCTTAAGATGCATTCTAGGTCAGGAATGGCAGAGTAAAGAGGGTCAGTTTGAACTCTTGAAGCACACTCTAACCAATTTATCATTTTGTTTTGATTTTGTATTTTTGAAGACTCATTTTAGCTAACTTGATATTATTTAGTTTTGATTTTTGAATTTTATAATAAGGAGGTCTTATCCATTTCACTTTGAATTATTCAAATCTATGAACTCTCACAACCTTACCATTTAATAAACTGTGTGCTCATGTACTCGTTAAGCAAGTATTCATGAACCTTTGTTCACGCACACACATACTTTGATGCATGATTGTGGATTGCAAAATGAAATGTTACAATATTTGAGTTCTTTTGTTTTGTTTAGGATAACAACAAAAGGAAAGGGAAAGTAAAAAAAAAAAAAAGAAGAAGTGAAAAAAAAAGCAAAAAGAAAGGCAATCGTGGATAAGTTTGGTCTCGTAGCCTCCTTAATTCGAGCAATTAAGCCTGAGGGTTGCCTCAACACCTAATACCCTAAGACCAACTAGTTTGGAAGCTATTGGCCCAAAGCTCGTTACATGGATTAAGGAGAAAGCTTAATGGGATTAAACATTGCACTATCCATAAGTTTCTAAGCAAAAATAAAGCATCGACAACTCGAGTTGTTAATCTCGTAGGGGTGTCTTAACACGTAATGCCCTAACGCCAACTAGTATGGGAGTCATTAGCCTAAGGCTCGCTACATGGGTTAAAGATGCATTCTTTAAAAAAAAGAAAAATATATATATATAAATAATGATGAATGAATGCCCCCTGCCTAAGGTTCTTAGCCTTAACATATTTGAACCGATATAGTTTCATTCTAATAAGCCCCATAGTCATGTGTCGACTGAGCACAAAAAAAAGGTATTGTTAATATCTTGACTGAAGGCTACATGAGTCATTAAAAAACAAATCGGTTGAGAGTTTATTTATTTGGATAAAATCAAGGATAGTGCAATAATGACCACCTTGGAAACAAAAATCTATAGATCACTTCTAAATAATAACGCTTTAATTGCTAGGGACTAGCAATAAACTGGTTAGGGTGTGTGATGAACACTTAAATATGTATGCTTACTAAGATCTTAATTCATCATATTACATTAATAGTGTCATTAAATTTCTCAACTTAAACATATTTGTAGTCTTTGCATCTTTGGATTTAACTTTCTCTTAATTTTGGTTTTGCTGTAGGTTCAGTAAAATGGGCATACCTTTTTATTTATGAATTAGAATGGTGCAAATCTTGAATTTTTGGAAAGCTGATTAAATTATCTACAAGATTGTATTTCACAAGCATCATCAAATTCGGGTTCTTAGTGGACCAAAAATAGGCTTGAAGTGAACCCATCTGCAGTTTCCGTCCAGCTTAACCATGCCTCAGTATTTTGACCATATCTCTTGATATACGTATCCAAATCATATAGATCAAGATGTTTTAGAAAGCTGAGAGAAATATCTACAACTTTCATGAAGACATGTGATCACAATTCTAAGTAATTCGGTGCTAAAATCAGTGGTCAAAGTTGCTGCACATGATAATCCCAATTGTCAACAATATATTTGACTTTTGTCCCTTTGTAATTTGACAAGTTTACCCCTGAATGTATCTATAAATAGAGATACCTTGTGACCTAATAGGGCATCTGACCTTGGCTGGGATCTCTTGTTATTGTTTTTTCCTCTCTCGTGTTTTAATGTTATTAATGAATTTTCTTTTTCTTGCAATTTGTTTTCTTTCTTTTATAATGTTTTGCTAAATTCTCTTTTGCTAAGGTGAAAGGGTGAAACCTTTGATATGAGAATAAGGATTTTCTAACCCTTGACAGGTGCTTAATAATCATAATCTTGTGTTATTTATTTTATATGATTTATATTTATTTTCTTAATCAATCTTAACACCACTCGTAAAGTGGAGGTCTTGATCCATTGCAGACAATCCTTGGCACATCATATGCTTGGATCCTTTTTAGATGTCGTATGGTTCTTCCTTACCGACATGAATCTAGTTAGGAACCTTGATTTTTTGTAGACATATGGCGATTGGCACATTGGGTGCTTGAACCCATTTACAAGAAGTGGTATAAATATTGGTAATGAAACAAATATAATTCATATAACTAAAATGGGCTTAAATGACATACCTTCCAATTGGAACCTCCTTAATGTGTGGATTCCAATTGAGTTATAATTGAGTTATTTATCTTTATTCGATATATCAAGGGCGGATCCCCTAGCCTTAGCTTTCATTATTATTGTGTCAATTTCTCTTATTTGTGTATTTTAAGTATTCTTGTTTATTACTTATTAAATTATCCTTTTATTTCTATAGATGGTTTAACCACGTCTTATTCTTGATTTATATTTGAATGATCGGTTATATCACCTATCATCTTGCTTTTATTTGTTAATATCATCTTGTTATTCATTTGAATTATTCATGTCATATTTGCTTACTTTATAGTTTATACTGCTAAATCTCCTTCCTCGTGGATCGACCATGATCTTGCGAGGTTTATTACTTTGACACTCATATACTTGGGAGATAATCCTTTTTTCGATGGGTCATGAGCCCCCTGGTGCAAAAATCGCCTCTACCTTTGATTGTCATTCCTTGGCCCTCTTTTTCATTTCTTTGTCCTTCTTTCCCTTCATCAACTAAATCACAAGCTTCTTAACTTCATCTCTACTTACATTACTATCGATCTCTAAGAGAATACCCCATTCAGTGCAAGTATACATACAATTAGTATGTTGCTGCCCAAAGAAAGGCCAGCAAAGCATTGGCTATATTGGGTAAGAGGAAGAGGGAAAGCTGGTACATATGTAAAGGTTGTGCTACAATGCATCACTGCATGGATATGCTAATTATCGATAAAAGTTATTAAAGCATATATAAAACTTGCAAACAATAATAAAAAGTAGTTTCAGAACTTAGACAAACAAATATTGCAAAATTTATTTATCTTTTTACAAGTTTTATATGGTTGGTTTCAAGTTTACCATTTTCGTAAGTCACTATGTTAGAAAAATTTTAATTTTTTTTGAATGAATTTGATGTTATAAAATCATTTGATGTTACAAATTTATTGTTTATGACTTATTATGATTTAATTGGAACTGATTTGTATTGAATCAAATTTATTTTGTGGTTACAAATTTAATTTTGAATTAAATGGATTTGGAAGTTACATTTTCCTTGGCCTATATGAAGACGTCCTTTCTTCATTTCTTAAGACACCAAAATATTAGAGAATTCTCTCTAGCTTGTTCTTTCTTTAGTTTTCTAGAGGAGTCCTTGTGTGATAGAGTTTGGAAAATTTCTAGTTTGCCTGAGCAAAAGGGTTGCCTGAGCAAAAGGGTTGGGCTTCCCTTATTGCTCAACATCATTTTATCTTAGAAGAAAAATGCGAGTATAATTCTCAAGCACCTAGTAGAGAAGATGAACGTGTTTTAAGGACACTGTGTGATACACAGGCCTTAGCAAATTTTGTTGATATGCCAAGCGCTTACTAATTTAAAGTTAATTTAAATTATTATTGTCACTTATCCTCATATATTGCATGTATTTTCTAACAATCTTAAAACATATTATTGCTTTATATAAGGTTTATAACTAGGTTGCATGTTGAATATATAAATTGCCATTGCCATATATATATATATATATATTTGAAATTTTTGTAAACGAACTTTTGTAGTTTGTTGGTGTGGACTAGTAGTAAATAGAGAAGTTTTGTCTAAGGAGACCAAGTTTGAAAAGGAAGCAACTGTGACCCCTCCATGTCTTTCCTAGGAATTTTCTTGTAAAAATATTTTGTCTAAGAAGGCAAGGTTTTAATTGAGTCCTATTTGTGAACCCTTAGGCCTTTCCTAGGAATTATCTATTAAAAGCTATTTAGTTGCTCTCAAACTATAGTTTGTTTAAGAAATTAAAAATCATTTAATTTATTAATGCCACAGACAATTGTTGTTGTCAATGATGAGAATATGGCAGGTTCTCAATAGCTTAATATGGTTACTACCTCAGCTATACTGATATCAGTTCCTATAAACTATGGTGAAAAATTGAAGAAATTCAATGGATTGAATTTCGAGAGGTTACAACAAAAGATGTTGTTTTACTTGACCATTGTGGATCTGGCAAGGTTCTTGACTGAGGATCCACCTAAACTCAATGAACATGAGCAAGATGTCCAAGTTGTTAGTATTGTTGGAGGCATTCTGATTTCTTATGCCATAATTATGTCATGAATGATTTGTCAAACTCATTATATAATACGTATATTGAGAAAACCTCGGCTAAGGAATCATGGGATTCATTAGAAAAAAGTATAAGACTAAGGATCCTATATCCAAAAAGTTTATTGTGGGCCACTTTCTTGATTATATCCTTCATTGATGATTTTAGCCGAAAAAGCTGGGTATATTTTTTGCACGAAAGTCAGAAGCCTTAGTAACTTTTCAAAGGTTCAAAGGACTAGTTGAGAAGGAAGCTGGTTGTCCAATTAAAGTCTTACGAACTGACCATGATGGAGAGTACAACTCACAAACATTTGGGATTTTTATGACAAGTATGGAATTAGAAGACAACTGACAGTAGCCTATTCACCTCAACAAAATGGGGTTTGTAAGAGAAAGAATCGCATGATTCTTAACATGGTATGAGGTCTTCTACGATGGAGCAATCTTTCCAAGGGCTTTTGGCATGAAGCAATTAATTAGGGTGTTCATATTTTGAGTAGGTGTCCTACACAACCTCTTCAAAATATAACTCCAAAAGAAGCATGAAGTGGGCGTAAGCCTGTTGTTGATCATTTTTGGGTGTTTGGATGTATTTCATATGCCCATATTCTAGATGAGAAAAGAAAGAAATTAGATGACAAAGGCGAAAAATGAGTTTAATTTTCTTGGTGTTAGTGATTGTTCAAAGGCTAATAAGTTGCATAATCCTATTACTAAGAAAATTATCATTAGCCATGATGTCATTTTTTATGAGGAGAAAACTTGGTTGTGGAGTAACAATGCATCTGGATAGAAAATTCCAGCAGATTTTGATGGTGAAAATGAAAAAAATATAGTAACAACAAATTGCAGTAGTGTTACCAACAGCAGAACCAATTTCAGCACCTTCTATTATGTCGCAAGCGATAGAACCTGTTAAATCAGTTGCAACAGAATCATTTGCAGAGGCTATCACTCCAAAAAGCTCTCATTCTCAACAAGTTAGAAGAAGACTAGCATGGATGTCAAATTATCAAGTACTAGGACTTGATAATGAGGATCCACTTACACATTTTGTCCTATTTTCATATTGTGATCCTATAATGTTTGAAGTAATTTTCAAAGAGCAAAAATGACAAAAGGTTATGGATGAGGAGATTGCAACCATTGAGAGAAACAATACGTGAGAATTGACTGAACTTCCAAAAAGTGCAGAAAACAATTGGTGTGAAGTGGGTTTACAAGACAAAGTTGAAGGAAAATGGTGAAGTTGACAAATACAAGGCACGCTTGGTGGCCGAAGGCTACAAACAAGAGTTTGGCATGGACTGCAAGGAGGTGGTTGCTCCTATCATGAGGCATGATACAATCAGATTGTTGATTGCAGTAACAACTCAAAACGCTTGGCTCATTTTTCCAACTTGATGTTAAATCAACATTTCTACATGGAGACTTACAAGAAGAGGTATTCATTCATCAACCTCCTGGTTATAATATAAAAGGTAGTGAGCATAAAGTTTATAAATTGAAAAAGGCTTTATATGGACTAAAGCAAGCACCTAGAGCTTGGTATAGTCATATAGATACTTATTTCTTGAAGAAAGGTATTAAAAAGTGTCCATATGCTCATACTGTTTACACAAAAATTGGAGACGAAGGAAAGATACTTGTGGTATGTCTATATGTAGATGATTTGATTTATACTGGAAGTGGTAATTTCATGTTTGAGAAATTTAAGGAGTTTATGATGCACGAGTTTGATATGTTCGATCTTGGCATAATGTACTATTTTTTTGGCATAGAAATTGTGCAAACAGCTATTAGGATATTTATTTCTCAAAGGAAATATATTCGAGAGATCTTATAAAGGTTTCAAATGAAGGATTGCAACCCAGTTACTACTTCAGTTGAGTTAGGTTTGAAGCTTATGAAGAATCCTACAGGCAAAGGAGTTGATAGTACACTTTACAAATAAATTGTTGGGAGTTTGATGTACTTAATACTAACTTGGCCTGATATAACGTATGTTGTCAGTCTTGATAGCAAATGTATGGAGAGTCTAAAAGAGGTTCATCTACAAGCTGTAAAGAGAATTCTACGTTACTTGCATGACACTGCTAAATATGGTCTGTTTTATATAATAAAATAGAACTCTGTTATGTTTGGGTTCATAGATAGTGATTATGCAGGAGATTTGGATGACAAAAAGTGTACATCTGGATATGTGTTTATGATGGGTTTTACAGCAGTTTCATGGTCATCAGAGAAGCAACCAATAGTCACTTTGTCAACAACAGAAACTGAGTTCGTTACAGCAGCTGCTTGTGCATGTCAAACACTTTGGTTGGGAAGATTCTTGAGGAACTTCAGTTCAGGCAACTAGGTTCCACTCAAATATTTTGTGACGACAGTTCAACTATTAAGCTTTCAAAGAATCCTGTTTTACATGGAAGGTGCAAGCACATAGATGTGAGATATTATTTCTTACATGATCTCACAAAAGATGGAATCATTGATCTTGTTTACTGCAGAAGTGAAGATCAAGCGGCTCATATCTTCACCAAACTTCTCAAATAGGGAAGTTTTTTTGAAGCTAAGGAAATTACTTAGAGTTTGCACCATCGAAGATCTGATTTAAGGGAGTGGTCCTCATGAGAATTAAATTGAACATTTTCCAATATTTAGTTTAAAAGAGGGAATGCTAGATATTGTGCAGATCATGTGTCCTACTATTTACGAATAAGTTATTAACTTAGATTTAGTTATGATGTAGTCAATTCATGTGAGTGATCTTAGGGATTAGTTATTCTATTATTTTTCTATAAGTTAGTAGTGGCTTAGTGGTAGATCGTGGTTCTATATTCATGGATTAACGTTATTATTTAGTTGATGTAATGCATATATAAAGGCTATCTCAGCTTGAATAAAATTGATCAATTTATTCACCTTTGTTAAGTATATCGTAGCAAATTTCTATTAAGTTATTTATAACATACGACATCAGAATTCTGCAAATTGGTGTCAGTGTATGTAAAACCTTAGGCCTATAATTTTAAACTTATAGTAAGCAAATTTTATGCTTTTTTCAGTTTGTTGATTCTCTAATTCCCCAATCTCTACTCTAAGTTAGTCTATTCAATCCCTAATCTCAACATATGTTCAGGGCAAAGAGTAATTTAACGCTACTCTCACAATTGATACTTCCACAATTTGTTAATCATTTAGTACACTCAATCATCAAATCTTAAATCGCTCCCCAGTATTTTAATTTTCTTTACAAATAAATTTTTTTTTGCGTTGTTATTTTAATTTTTAAGCTCATGTCATTTCATTTGATCTTTTGTATGCTTAACTTCTTATCTTTACATTATGGCATAAAATATTAGCCTTGGCTGAGTCATTTGAATGACGTTTGCTTTCTTTATTTTTTGAAGAAACTTTTTTTTGAAGAAGTTTTCTTCGCTTTTTAATAATTTAATTGACATGCTATGCAAGTTTATATGCTTAATATATATTAATATAATCAACTTTTATTAAAGTAATTACAAATTAAAAATATTTACAATAATTTAAAAAAAAATCATATAATTGTGTGATCTACTATCACAAGTTCATATTATATATTTATTTACCATATGTTCATTCAAAATGATATATATTTTATTTTTTTCCCAAAAAATTGGATATACAGGAACATGGAATGTATTGTCGCTAAACTCTTTCCTTTATATGTTAAATATTTGTATATCTAACCATCATCTTATCTTTTCTTTTCTCATTCATTTATGATCATCTTCTTCATATTTTTTATTTTTCCCTATTTATCAACCCTAACTTAAAGATTTAAAAGATAAAGTCTTAAAAAATAAAAAGGAAAAAGCTCTTTAAATATTTAATTAACTAATCTGTTTTAAAACATCTATCTTTTTTTTTAAATTTGGGCATGGTTATCTCTCTTCCTCTACCTGGTTGCACTTCTCTCTTTTCAGTATTTTTCCCCTCTTCGTTCTATTCCCTATCAAGAGAGTGTAGTAATTAAGGGTCAATTTAAGATTGTTAATGTTGTATAAATAAGTAGCTTCTATTGTGCTAAAAATATAATCAACCTATAAAATAAATTTGAGGGTCTTTGATAAGCCACTTTAAAAACCATTGTGTTTTATAAAAGCAGGTTGGAGGTTTTTGAGATTAATGCAGTTATAGCTTTATTACGTTCAAATGATAAAATGGACATATATATCATTCATTTATAATATTTATAATCACTTTTTTAACTTCCCAATAATTTCTATATAGATTATTTTTAAGAATGTTTTGTATAAAAAAATATTTTATGTTTTAAAAAAACTTTATGCTTTTCAATTTTTTTAAAATAAGTTATTAAAATATACATTTCTTAATAAAATAATTTAAAATGTATAAAATCTATGAAATAAATATAAACTTATAAAAATTATGAAATAGTATATATTTATTATTTAAAAGTTAATATAAATGTATTGAATTATTCAATAAATATTAACAATTAATTAGAACATATATTTAATTATTATTAATGACAAAAAAAAAGAATCTAGCAAAAAGGTGGATGTTCATTCTCTAGTGATCGAAAGTCGATAAAAACCCCAAGGATTGATACGTTAGCCGATGAAGCTTCTGAAAGAGTTGGCATCAATCAATTCATGTTTGATTGGTGAGAGCTTGTATGGTGATTTCTTGAATTTGTAGTGCGATGAAGGCGTGTTAAATAGCAACCCAATGTTGTATCCATAAGTTGATATTGAAAAAGACATAATTAAAATATAAGTTTACAATCAATTTCACTGTCTGTGAATTACTTTTCATAACTCATATCCATTCTTCAATAAAAAATTGTCAATATTGGTAACATCATCTTTGTTTGGGTTATTATATTTTATATCAATCCATTTAGAAGGACTAAAGTATATAAAAGTTTCAAAATAATCATAAGAAGAGAATAAACTCCATCAAAAATGGATTTCAATTTCCTTTTATTTTCTTTCCAAGAGATTTATTAGAGTGGAGATGAAGAATAGCAATTGATGTGGAGATTGGATTTTGAAAGAAGAATGAGGGAGAATATGTGGTAGAGAAAGAATGAGTATTGAGCTTGATAGAGAGAGTAAAGGTTAATGACGAGAGAAGATAATTAAAGAGTCATCAGTAATGAATAGTCAAAGATTGATGCTTAATTATATTTCACTGTCTTTTACAAGATGATTATATACAAGTTAGAAGCTGAAGTCAAGTCCTGTAATTGACGATAGTAAAATCAAAAAAACAGAAACAAAGTACAACTCTTTACATAGTATAATTGCAAGAATTATGTGCTAAACATGAGCCTATAATCAAGGTTTATTATGCCTCCACAAGATTGAGCATCCATCACGAAGGCCAATCTTGAATCGATGATCCTAAACTGTTGTACAAGGAAGAGCTTTGGTTAGAGAATCTGCCAATTGGTTAGCCGTATGAACATGAGATACACGAAGTTGACCTTTGGAAATTTAATCTCTCACAAAATGAAAGTCAATAGCAACATGTTTCATTTTTGAATGAAACATGAGATTTGCAGAGAGATACATGGCTCTTATGTTGTTACAATAAATTGTTAGTGGCAAAGTTGGTGGGATTGAAAGTTCTGAAAGAAGATTTTTTACTCAACCAAGTTTAGGATCTGTATCGGCAACAACTTTGAACTCTGCTTCAGCGGAGGATTGCACCATAGTTCTTTGCTTCTTGGAGGCCCAACTAATAAGATTTTCACCAAGAAATACAACGTAAGCTGAAGTGGAATAACGATTGTCATAGTCATCAACCCAATTCACATCTATGAAGGCATGCAAGGTTAGAGGACTATTACGTTGTCAAAGCAAACCATGAGCCATTATGTCTTTAAGATAGCGAACTATTTATTTGGTAACAATCCACTAACTGGTAGTGGGTTTATGCATGAATTGTGGTAATCTATTGACAACAAATGACATACTAGGCTTGGCTAAAGCGAGATACTACAAGGAGCCTATGACTTGACAAAATTGAGTAGGATCTATGGAGGACTACTGTTACACCTTTAATATTTGCACATGCTTGGCATAGCTTGCCTTGCCCTATGACAAGGCTTGGATGGGGCAGCAACGGTGCATGCCAATGAGAAGCGCACGGTTGAGCGCTTTAGCAAGCTGCGGAGACCTTATGTGGCATGAATAGAGGCATTGATGCGTGAGGCTAATCGTAAGTCAATGTGAACGCTAACACAGGAGGACGTGTAGCACAATAAAGCAATACACACATATGGGAAGCGGGCGTAATGTGGCGCACGCATGGAGATGGGTGTGGCACAATAGGATAACATGCACGCACGGGTTGCGAGCATGATGTGTGGAGCGCACACGGGAGTTAGGCGCAACACAACGGGGCAACACATACATTGGGGCAACGTAGCATAACAACACTAGCATATGCATGCATACGAGCTGGGACACTTGCGAGGCAACAAGCACGTGCACGGGTAGCACACAACAATACAGCGACATGGCGCATGGCATCAGGCGACATGGCGCGCAGCAGCGGTTCATGGTGCAAATAGGTGGTGTTAGTGGGCATCAATCATGGCACATGTCCAGGAGGATAGTGGCTCATAAAATTAAGGAAGTAGTGTGCAAGTGGGCTAGAAGGCATTTCCTAAAGTATAGGAAGTAGCAACACAAATGGTGGGCTTCACTTTCGACTAACTTGATGGTTGAGTGGACTCAACCATGTCCCTAAAAAGAAGGAGAGGAAGTGGGAAGTGGCTTGAGGAAGTTACTCCCATGATCAAGGCCATGATATCCACTCATGGGAAGTCGGGGATGCGTGTGGCAGCATAGGAGCGTGCCACCTCGCCTAGTAGTTGGGGTTGTCAACTACATGGACCATGTGGTGCTTAGTCCATGGAAATAGGACCTAGCAACCAAGGGTGCTGGTTGGTTCTTTTCCTATAAATTGTGCCAAAATGGGTGGGCCGGAAACACACACAAGAGAAGCAAGAGAGTGCTTACTCTAGAGAGGCAAACACTTAGCGAACGGAGTAGCTAGTGTTAGTGTGGGTGTTTCCAGCACACAAGCTTAGGGCACATTGTAATCTTTTCTTTTAAGTCAATAAAAGAAGAGTTGGTAGTCGGTGCTTCCGTAAATCCATTGTGTGTATTCAAAAAAATTGTGGGTGGGTTGCGCATATCTACAGGTGGTAACCTCCAAAGTGGTTTATCAAGTAGCTGGCTGAGCGTGGCTTAGCGCTATCATAGGGCACTCCGCTTAGCAAGAAAAAGTCCTGTGACAACTACCATCATGAATACCAAGTGAATCGGAAGAGCACATTGGAGAATGAACTCTTTTGCATCAAGAGTCTTAGTCTTGGATAGAATATCATGAATGTATTTTTGCTGTGATAGATAAAGACCTGTTGAGGTAGTAATGGCTTCAAAACCTAAAAAATAGTTGAGGGAGCCCAAATCCTTTAAGCAAAACTATTTAAGAATTTTTTAATAAATTGGTACACAAATGAAGCCAATTTTCTAGTTAATTAGAATAATATCGTTAACATACATCAGGAGGTAAAGAATATAATCATCATAGTGGTAGATAAATGGAGAATTATCAAGCTTGGAATTTACAAAGCCACAATAGAGCAAAAATTGTTGTAACTTAGTGTACAAGGCTTGATATGCCTGGCAAAGACCGTAAAGGGCTTTGTCCAACTTGGAAACATAATAAAAAAATTCAGAATTTACGAATCCAGGAGGTTGCTGCATGAAAACATTGTCAGATAAGGTACCTTGCAAAAAAGCATTGTTAATGTCTAATCGTCGAAGCGACTATCCATGAGTTACAATAAGGGTGAGAACTAACTGTTGCTGATTTTACAATTGAACTGAAAGTGTCTATGAAATCAACTTCTGGCCTTTGATGAAAGCCTTTAACAACCAAACATGCCTTATATCTTTCAATGATTCCATTTGGATTACGTTTAATTTGACACACCCGCTAACAGCCAATACTATTTTGACTAGGATGAGAAGGTGCAAGAGACAATATAGAATTATGAATAAGAACATCATATTATTCACTCATGGCTTGGCACCAATGAGGTGATTTTTTAGCGGTGGAGAGATTGGTAGGTTCAACGTTAATAGAGTTGGCATGAAGAAGGGTATGTAAATAAATTTTTTTTTTTGGCTTGAATATATTATTTTTGGATTGATAACAATTTCGGATGGAAAGGAAATAGGAAGGGCAGATTTAGATGATGTGGACATATGAGAAGCTGAAGAAATTGAAAAAGAACGTACTTGTGAAGAGTTTTGCATGAGAGTGAAAAAGAACATACCTATGAAGAGGTTTGCATCATAGCAGTTTGTGAAGCTGAAGATGATTTTAACAGCATTATTTGTGAGTTGCTACCAGTTGGAGAGTTTAAGGAATGAGGAAAATCTGTTAAGGAATTTTTTGTTGATTTGGAAGGGAAGAAATTTCAGAATTAGTAAGATGTGATAGTTGTTTTGAAATCTTTTCAATTGGAACAATCACATGAGTTGGAAGATTTGCTAGACATAATTGGTAAGTGGACTCATTATTGGAAGGTAAAGAACAAGTTGAATTTGAATTTGCAGAAGAAAATAATTGATAAAAGGAAGTTGGTTTTAACCACATTGAAGTTAAATGAGAGTTAATTCAAGTATCAATCAAGGAGATTTTTGTAAATGGAAAGCATGATTCCACTAAAACCATATGCCATGATATAAAGATTTTGTAGGATTGTGGATCAAAACAATGATATGAATTATGTTGAAGAGAAGAACCAAGGAATTAGGGCTGGCAATTCTTGTTCGCGGGTCATGTTTGTGTCATGTCGAGCTGTAACACGATGAATATTGACCCAACACGAACACGACCAGTTTATTATTCGTGTCACTATGACTCAACACGAATATGACACGATTATTAAACGGGTAACACGACACGACACGCTAACACAATTATTAACCCGATTGACACGATTATGACCCGTTAACACGATTATGACACGTAACAGAATTAGGCTTCCAACTTTTGTTAAATGACAAAAATATCCTAAATTTTAAAATTTATTAGATTTTTAAAATTCTATTTTTATTTTAAAAATTGGATACATGTAGGGATTAGAATATCCAAAACAACAATATTAAGTTTAGCATTTTTAAATATAATATTTTTTTTTGTAAACGTATCAATATTCGTGTTAATTGTGTTATCGTGTCAATCGTGTACAATATGTATTCATGCTATTCGTGTTACTCATGTCATAATCGTATCCATAATCGTGTTCGCGTGTTGAAGACTCTCAACCCGAATACAACACGATTATTAAACGGGTTGACATCTTTAACACAAACACGACACGAACACGAATATGCCAAAACCCAAACCCACTTAAACTCGTGTCGTGTCAAGTCATGTTCGCGTGTCATGTCGAAAATTGCCACCCCTACAAGGAATACACATGGCCCAGAGCGAGGTTCTCATTTATTAGAAGTATATGGTTTGAGTCATGGATAGCACAAACAGCAAAAAATTCTTAATTTAAGAAAATTTAGTGATTTGTGAACTATTTTTTCAAACAGGGACAAGAACTTTAGAACTTGTGTTGACATATAGTTAATTAAATACACAGTAGTGTCAAAAGCTTCAAACCAAAAACAAAGTGGTAATGAGGCTTGATGAGGCAAAGTGAGACTGGTTTCACGGATATGGCGATGTTTTCTTTCGACAGTGATGACATGCTCAGGAGTGTATAGTGGGGATGTTAGGTGTTGAATACCAAATTTAGAGAGAAGATGTCCTAAGCTTTGATATTCACTACCGCCATCCGAATAAATGGTTTTTATGGTTGCACCAAAATAGTTTTCAACAATTTTTTTGTAACGTTTAAAAACTGTAGGAACCTCGGATTTGTATTTAAGCGGATAAAACCATGTGTATTTGAAAAAATAATCCATAGAAATAACAAAGTAACAAAAATAATCAAAAGATGGAATTGAACTAGGTCCTCAAACATCAGTGTAAATAACTTCGAGAAGTTGACTACATGGAATTGAAGATATTCCAAAGGAGAGTTTATGACTCTTATTACAAAGGCATGAGTCACAATGATTCATAGAAACACTAGATGAAACAAGGAGATGTTGGTTAGTGACTAACATTTTTTGAATAAAACTTGAAGGATTATACGAGGCGACGATGCCATGACTCAAAGGAAATTGCATTATCAACTAAAGCAACTAGAGAAGAGATGAAATTTGCTGATGGGTACTCATAAATATTTCCATTACTCTGGCCTCGTACCAAGGGTGCCGCTGTGCTTAGATCCTTCAGAAGAAACGAGTTAGGAAAGAACTCAATTGAAATATTATTTTGTATACAAAACTGAGATACAGACAACAAATTTTTCTTGATTAGAGGAGCACATAAAACATTATCAAGTTTAAAATGGGTTATAGGTGAACAAAGTGAAGTGGAACCAATGTGAGATATAGGAATACTATTGCCATCTGTGATCAATATATCTTCATTACCACCACATTCAAAGTGAACAGAAAGATTTAGCAGATCAGATGTTATATGGTGAGATGCACTAGAATCAACCACCCAATTGTTATTTTGTTGTGGCTCACTGGTCATGAAATTTCCTTTTGCCCAATTTGGCTGCGGAGGGTGAGATCGACAATTTTAGGCAATATGTCCAGGCTTGTTACAATAGGAACATATCAAATTTTTTCTCAGATTATTGGGATGCCAATTTTGCTGCTGGATGATGCCATTATTAAAATTTCCAGAATTGGAATTTGGATAGGAAAAATTATGGCCTTATTGAGAATTGCCTTGGTGAAAACTATTGCCTTGTTGGCTTTGATTAAACATCATATTTCTTTGAGAAAAATGATTTCGTTGATAGCCACCATTCCCATAATTTGAATTAAGTCCCTTGTTGCCAAATTGATGTCCTTGTCCTTCTTTGCTCTAATTATGACTAACCTTTTGATTGAACTAAGCCGTATTTGATGAGCTCATGCATGACATGCATGAGTTCTAGAATTCTGCTGAGCTCATGCATGACATGCATGGCTTCCAGAATCCCTCCCATGTGAATGCATTGTTAGTCAAATTAGTTAGGCACCTCCAATTTTGAAAGTCAAAGGAAGTGGCCAAATTTGATTTGAATTTGTATGCAGAATTTCCCTATAAATATGGGACGAATTCTGCCTTGTATAAGCATCAGAGAGATTCCAGAGAGAGTCCAGAGTCTAAACCAGAGAGTTTAGGATTAAGGGAGAGAGCCAGGAGAGCTCAAGAAAATTTAGGGGAGTTTTTGTATAATTCTTGTATATCAATTTTCTTTGTGAATACAAGTAGATTTTCTCCCAAATCTCTGTTCTGAGTTTGCATTGCATCCCAACAAGTGTTATCAGAGCCTCGTTGAGCTCCTGGAACGTCAGAACAGAAAGGAAAAATTCAGAGAAAATTTGTCCCCTGTTTCTGGAAAATTTCGATTTTTCGGAAAGTCATCGAATTTCGAATTTGAAGTGTCCAGTGTGTTCGTGACGTCGTCCTGATCATTCTGCAATTTTCCGGCGACCGATCCGACGTCCAGAGAGGCCGCACGCGCCGCACGCGCCACCGACCTGGTCTGCGAGTGGGCGTCACTCGCCCCACGCGCTGCACGCGCGTCTCAAGGAAGAAGACGACCACGTCAGCGCCGCGTCATCAGCCACGTCAGCGACCTTTTTGCCACGTCATCAGGACACGTCAGTATATCGCCACGTCAGCGTGACACGTCACCTGCCACGTGTCGAAACATCAGAGCCACGTCAGCACTGTGGACCCCATCTGCCACGTCAGCAAATGGTTGGAAAACTGGTGAATAACATTGTGCCCCCTTTTAGTTTCTGAAATTTACATTTCAGTCCCTAGGAAATATCAGTTTGGCCCGTGTATTTATGGTGAATGACATCGTGCCCCCTTTTAGTTTCTGAAATTTCAGTTTAGCCCTTAAGAATTTCAGTTTAGTCCTTAAAGTTTCCAAGCTTAGTATTTATTGTATAAAAAGAATTTTTGAGCCCCGGAAGAGGCTATTCCACCTAATTTTACCGTTCCAGACGTAACGGTGGGCTCGGATTTATGAAATTCAATTTCTATTTTGGTGAATTAATTATTCTAAAATGGAAGAATCATCCGGAGCCATGATAAAATTGACTGCTACAAATTACACACTATGGAGACCCAGGATGGAGGATCTCCTTAGTTGTAAGGATCTATATGACCCTATAGAATTTGAAGGGCAGAGACCTGAGACAGAAAAAGAGGCAGAGTGGAAGAAAATTAATAGAAAATGCATCGGTCAGATCAGACAATGGATCGATCATAGTGTCTTCCACCATGTAGCCAAAGAAACAGATGCATATACTCTATGGAAAAAATTAGAGAGTATGTATCAAGCCAAGTCAGCACGAAACAAAGCCATCCTGATGAGACGGCTTGTGAACTTGAAGTTGCGGAGCGGAACTCCTGTAGCAGAACATACAAGTGAGTTCCAGAACTTGGTGAATCAGTTGACAGCAGTCAAGTTACAGCTTGGAGACGAGGAACAAGCACTTCTACTTCTCAGTTCCCTTCCAGACTCTTGGGAGACGTTAGTGGTGTCCATCAGTAATTCAGCACCCGGAGGCAAACTTACCTTGTCAATGGTTAAGGATGCCTTGATGAATGAGGAGGCAAGAAGAAAAGATGCAGGCGCCAGTCAAGATGAAGCCTACATCACAGAGAATCGAGGAAGACAGTCTCGAGGTGAAGACTGGAGAAGAGGTAGAAGCAAAAGCAGAGGCAGATCAAGGGGCAGGTCAACAGATGGGCGGAGACCCACCTACAAATGCTATCACTGTGGCAAAGAGGGTCATATGAAGAGAAATTGTCGCAGTCTACAGAAGCAGAACCAGGAGAGTTCACAAGCACAAAGCAGCGAAGAGCCACGAGTCACATTTATAGAGGATGTGACCATTTGTGCAGAAGAGACATGCCTCCACACAGCAGACAAAGGAGTAGAATGGGTAATTGACACAGCAGCTTCCTGCCACGTCACTCCTTGCAGAGAAATCTTCACCACGTACAAAGCAGGAGACTTTGGGATAGTGAAGATGGGTAACAACAGCACCGCCAAAATCATGGGAATTGGTGATATTCAATTCCAAACGAACGTCGGATGCAAAATAACTTTGAAGGACGTTCGTCATGTGCCAGATCTTCGACTCAACTTGCTCTCGATAAAAGCCTTTGATCAGCAAGGTTATGAGAGCTGCTTCACTAATGGTACATGGAAGATGTTAAAAGGGGTCATGGTGGTTGCTCGAGGTAAACTATGTGACAATCTTTACAGGACTCATGTAAAGATAGATAGAAAGAGCCAGGTTGAGCTTCAAAGGAACCAGAAAAAGTTTCGAAAGCAGATCAAGAGAAGGAAAACGAAGAGATTGTTGAGCCAGGGGGAGCCACAATCATCTGTAGAAGTTGTTGTACCTCTTGGATACGAAGAACCTCAGCCAAAACGATCTGAGCGAGGTAGGATTCCGTCGAGGAAATATCCGGAATCAAAATATGCACTGCTTACTAATGAAGGGGGAGCCAGAGACAAGCTAGAACTATGCAGAGACATAGTTGGATTAGAAGCTGTCTAATTACTTTTGTTGTTACTCCCTTTCACATGGGATGGAGGGGGAGAATTGATGAGTTCATGCATGACATGCATGAGTTCTAGAATTCTGCTGAACTCATGCATGACATGCATAGCTTCCAGAATCCCTCCCATGTGAATGCATTGTTAGTCAAATTAGTTAGGCACCTCCCATTTTGAAAGTCAAAGGAAGTGGCCAAATTTGATTTGAATTTGTATGCAGAATTTCCCTATAAATATGGGACGAATTCTGCCTTGTATAAGCATCAGAGAGATTCCAGAGAGAGTCCAGAGTCTAAACCAGAGAGTTTAGGATTAAGGGAGAGAGCCAGGAGAGCTCAAGAAAATTTAGGGGAGTTTTTGTATAATTCTTGTATATCAATTTTCTTTGTGAATACAAGTAGATTTTCTCCCAAATCTCTGTTCTGAGTTTGCATTGCATCCCAACAGTATTGGTGGTGTTTCCCTTTCTGACTTCTTCTCGGTTCAAGAAACTTTCATGATAGATAAATTCTTCAGTTAGCTCCTCAAAGGATATTGGTGTTTCATGTAGACGGATGGCTACACTCAACTCTTTGAATTCAACCCCCAGACCATTGAGTGTATGGTGTACAATTTCTTCATCACTCATTTCGTGACCAACTAAGGCAAGATCATCAATAACACTTTTGAGAGACTGAAGATATTAACCAACAGATTTGTCCCCCTTATTTAAATTCATTATGGTATCAAGAAGGACGTTTAACTTACGAGAGCGAGATTTGTTAGCATGAGAGTTCTCTAATGTCTCCTATGCTTCAATAGAAGTTTTGAATCGAGAAATTGAAGGGGCCACTTGACTAGTAATAGATGACCTAATTGCATGCAGGATCAAACGATCTTGATGCCAAAAATGATAATCAAGATTAGAAATGATCTCAGTAGAGTTTGGTGTTTGTATTTTTTCTAGTGGTCAAGGTGTGGTCCCATCAGGATAGCCCAGTGGATCATATCTGAAAAGAAGATTAGTGAAGAGAGATCCCCAAATAACATAGTTTCCATCTCTGGAGAGTTTGAAAAGTATTTGCGTAAAAGCATTTAGATAAACAATAGAATAGACAAAGTTGGTACCAACTATGATGATGGCTTGGTTCTTAGTGGATGGATTTGGAGAAGATGTGTTTGAAGAATTTTCATACATATTTTAGATAGATAAGAAAAGACAAGGAAGATAGAAGACAAAGATAAGCTGGGTTTCTTGCTTTTGCTTTTAGAAGATGGCTCTGATACCATAGAGAATAGTCAAAGATTGGTGCTCAATTTATTTCACTGTCTATTACAAGATGATTATATACATGTTAGAAGCTAAAGTCAAGTCCTATAATTAAGGACAGTAAAATCGAATGAAGAAAAACAAAGTAACTATAGCTATTTACAGAGTATAATTGCAAGGATTATGTGCTAAATATGAGCCAATGATCAAGGTTTATTAATCAGCACAAGGCAATGGTTTTAATTAACTTTTTAATCCATTTATTCGCTATCAGCACTTGGATGCATACAAAGACTGAAAAAAATTTGGTTTAGATTTAATAATAGTACGGGAGTCCGAATGGATTAGAGAAAATTTGTGTACGTATGTGTGTGTCTATATATATATATATATATATATTGTCAGAGGATCTTTGTTTTCATGCATGTCTAAGTCTAAATTTGAAATAAATTTTATTTATTCAAATTTTTTGAATGAAGAAATTTTAGTTTTGGAATTTGATTTGATTTGTTTCATAAGATTTTGGTTCTAATCTCTTTGGGTTCACCCATTTAAGACATGTATTTGTCTCACTTTTTCTTTTTTCTTTTTTTTTTTTTTTTAGCTACCAAACTTGCAGGGTATGGACGTAGCCCCTTGTCTAAGAACTCAATGAGTAATGCAAGGGTGATGGACTTCTAGGTTGTCAAAAAAAAAAATTTATCTGGATTTCTCTTTACTAGCTTCTTGAATGCAATTGAATTCATGACAAATAAAAGCATTCTTGAATGAATTTTTTAAAATTTATTAATAATCATTAAAAAAACCTTATGGAGTAGCAAACATATTTGTACTAAACGATTGCTAAACATATAAGGAATAAATAAATATAAACTAAGCAAATAACTTTCATAAACTAAGACATATTAAAGATAACCAAATTTTTAGTTAATACTTGCTTTTGTCCCAGAATTAATCAAAATTTTATTGACATAATGACTGATATTAAGAAAAAGAAAAAAATTAATAATTAAAGAACTAGAAAGACTAGAAAGTGCTATGAGGATAATTATGTTTCTTTTATAGTTTTGTATAAAATATAATTTTGATAAATTATACTCATTCTCTTTTATAGGTTGTAACATACAGAAATTCCAGTAACAAAAAATTCTATAAATGTGTGTGTGTCTGTGTATGTGTGTGTGTGAACATAAGTATTTTGTAAAATGAAAAAGTTTAATTTGCCAACCCTAAAACAAAAAATTCTGGTCCACCCTTGACATTATCCCATCTATCCTGACGAAGTAAAGGTCCAATTCATTTTAAAGAAAACTTACCGCTTTGTGGAGTCTAGAGACTTATGGAAGTCCTTTTACAATCATATTGATTTCCTATTTATCATATTATTGTATTATTTATATGTTAATGAAGCCTAGAAAATTAATACTTGAAGACAAGAAATTTGGAAAAGGTTTATTTATTAGTTTGGTATGTCAAGCTAGCCCGCAGAATAGAAAATTTGTAACTTTGGATTCTAAAATTTAGAACCCTTACCTTACGAATAAGTAATGACTTTAAGTCACTTTCCAAGCCGTTTATCTTGGGGCACTCAAGATATTGCCCTACTATTATATTAAGAGTAAAAAGCAAACGTCGAATAGATTACATACATTGATCAAGGGCACTGTTTAATTTCATGGTGGTTATCTAGAAATACCGTGACTTTGGATTAAAAGTTTAGAAAAGAGCTTTTATATCTCTTATGTTAAGCCCCTTACCTACGAATTGGTAACTAAATATTTAACTAATTTTTAAACCCATTTGCTGTACGACACTCTTGACATATTGCCTTAATATTATATTATTTTAATATCTTGTTTTCACACTAGATCGTGTCCACTATAAGTTGAAGTTGGACGAGATTAATTTATATGCACTATCCTCGGATTCTTTGTCCATCCATTATACCACAAAATAATGGATAAAATTATAACATCCCAAAATTTGAAGAATATTTCGCACCTGCAAATCAACTTCCTGCTTATTGTTATCATACCCTCAACGATGGCTTTAACCTAAGGGAATGAAACCGACAAACTAGCTTTGCTTGCTTTGAAGCATCAACTTACTGTCGGTGTTCCAGAAGCTTAGGGTTCTTGGAATGATACTCTTCACTTTTGTGAGTGGCAAGGTGTTACATGTAGTAAGCGACATCAGAGGGTGATTGCTCTCAAAATAACCAGTCAGAACTTGGCCGGTTCTATATCTTCATCAATAGGTAATTTAACTTTCCTTAAGGAAATTTCGCTCTCTCAAAATAATTTGCATGGCATTATACCAAGTGAATTTGGCAGTTTAAGGCGACTTCAATCACTTAATCTAGCATGTAATAATCTTCAAGGCCAAAACCCTCTAAAGATCACCAATTGCTTAAATCTTCAATTTCTAGTTTTAAGTAAAAATAACCTTACTAGGGAAATCCCTTTCTAGTTAGGAAATTTCTTACAGCTAAATACATTATTCCTCAGAGCCAACAAACTAACTGGGGGAATTCCACCTTCTTTAGGAAACCTATCATCCCTGTCATACTTGTCACTTGCGTTTAATCATTTGCATGGAAGTATTCCGCATGTTATGAGTGCGATGTCAAACTTGAAATGGCTTCATTTTGGGCCGAATAATTTGTCTGGCATGATTACTCCACTTTACAATCTTTCATCTTTGGTTTACCTTGTATTGACTTCCAACACATTCTCAGGGACCCTTTCGCCCAATATACACTTAGCTTTTCCAAATCTTGAGTCTCTTCTTTTTGGAGATAATGATTTTATTGGAAACATTCTGACTTTGATCTCCAATATTTCTAGTTTGCAACAAATTGACTTGGGCTTGAATAATTTCGAAGGCTTGGTTCCCAATACTTTGGGAAAGCTTAAGAATCTTGAGTTTTTATCTATTGCAGAAAACAATCTTGGAAGTGGGAGATTTGGTGACCTCAATTTTCTCTCTTCTTTAACCAACTGCAGCCATTTGGAATTTTTGGGTATGAACCAAAATAAATTCAGTGGGAAGCTGCCACAATCTGTAGCCAATTTTTCAACCTAGCTTAGGCAGTTTCGAATGTTTGGGAATTAGATTTCAGGAAGTATTCCTGAAGATATGGGGAACTTGGTTGGTTTAAATGTTTTTAACATGGGTGAAAACTTTTTTGTGGGCGTCATTCCAGCTTCCTTTGCAAAGCTCCAAAACCTCCAACTGTTGCGGCTTCCTAGAAACAATTTATCTAGTAATATCGCTGTTAGAATTTGGCTTAATCTGATACCACTTTGTTGGAGAATAATTACTCAACCAAATCAAGCTTAAACAACACAAGAATATTGAAGAAGAAAATTCGATTCTTGAACACTTCTCTATTTCTTCTTATTGTTGATGAATTGATAAATTACAATACTTATATAGTAGACTTAATCTTAATCCTACTCAAACCATGAATACTAATATTTCTAAAATAACTAAATAATTAATCATTATCCATAATTAACTAGGATTATTAATCCTCCCATAATATATCTTCTAATCTAATTAGGACTCTAATCCTATTTTAACTTAGACTTTAAATTCTAAATAAACTCTTAAGCATTGTTTAAACTTCCAACACCGCCCCTAAACTAAGCTTAACCAAACAATGACTTGGAACTTCTTCTTGAACATTGTTGATCTCTTGACGAACCTTTCTTATCTTCATAAGCATCTTCATATACCTCTTGAATAACTTTATAATTATTATGATCTATAATTAAACACAAGATCTTCAATAAGACTATATAGTAACTTTCCAATCAACCTTGCCTTTATGTTTTCCCATACATCCTCATATGGTTTTCTTGCATAACTTATCAACCATGAACATAATTGTTTGTCTTCTTTCTTTTCTTCACATATGTCTCCATGATCATAGCCAAACTTTATTTTATCTTTATGCAAAAATTTGACTCCATAAGCCTTAATAAACAAAATTTTTGTTTTGAATTTAACATCACCTTTTCTAGTGATGCAACTCCATACTCTAGGCTTTCCTTTACCAACATCTTTAAAACTCCTCACTTTTGCTTCCCAATCCTTCTCTTTCTCTTTAAACGTCTTTGTTTTCTTATCTAATCTAAGCAATTTCTCTTCTTTTTTCTTCAAATGCTTCCACAAAACATCACAATTTTTCTCTTCTTTGACATATTTTTCTGTTGGGGGTTTATAATGAGAATTTCAAAACAAAAAAATTCTTTAGGGACCTATTTACGACGAATTGAACCTTATGGGGGTAAAATGATAATCTCCAAGACTAGACTGATATTTTTCATTCAAGGGATCTAACTGATTTTTTTCACTATAGGGGCAGATTGTAATTTTTTAAGACAATCGTGAACAGTCACTTTTTCGGCATCTAAACTCCAATTTTCTTCGTAGGCTTCATAGATCTGATGATTATGAGTTGTTTGATGGTGGAGATGTATATTCACTTCCCGTTTTTTCGGTGAGTTTCACGGTAAACATGATTTTTTGAAGCTTGTTTTCATGTTTTTTATATGTTCCAACCGGAATTTGATGCCGATAGAGAAGAAAATTTTGTTCAACACATCCCGATCTATCCAATGATGGTGGAGGTGAGAATTTACTTGGCGGTTGACAATAATTTTCGTCGACTTTCTAGCAACTTTCCAACGAATCTTGACTGTTGACAACAAATCTTGACTGTTAATGGTGTTGGACTTTCTTCCTTCTCCACTCTCTTGTAACTCTGAATCTCCTGTTAATTTTTCTAAATTTTCATAGTTTTCCTTTTCTTCTTTGTCTTGACAATTCTCTCTACTGTTTTCTTTAAAAATCACTTGTTGTCCATCTTTATCCACAAGGAATTCATCTTTTTCTCTATCAATATTTTCTTCTTAGGTATCACTATAAGTTTCCATCAAATAATCCCAAAACTCTTTAGCTGGCCTTTTAGTATCCATTATAAGACCAAATTTCTAATATATTGTATCTATAATAGAATATCCTAAATACCTACCTGAAAAGACACGTGCTATTTTATCCTTTCGTTGCTTGTGTTCAAGAATTTCTTTTTGTTCTTGTTTTAATGTTGCTCGATTTGCTGGTACTTCAAAACCTTGATTTACAACTTCGCACATGCCTTTATACTCAAAATCGGCTTGCATTTGAGTTCTCCAATACTCAAAGTTGTGCTTGTTTCCATCAAATTTGGGAAGTTCTTTTCCATCTTGATTTGTTTCTTGACTCTGCCTTCTTGGCAACTCTAACAGGCTCTAATTGGCTCTGCCAACTCTGGTAGGCTCTTCCTAGCTCTATCAACTTTACTCTGATAGACTCTGAGACCTTTCTGGCTCGCCTCTATCTAGCTTTTTCTTTGTGTCTGCTTCTCTCATAGGTCTTCCTTGGATCTTTATGTTGTGCCTAGCTCTGAGATTGCTCCTCTCAGACACTTCCAAACTAGCTATGGTACCACTTTGGTGGAATTTAGCTTAATCTGATACCACTTTGTTATAGAATAATTACTCAACCAAATCAAGGTCAAACAACACAAGAATATAATGAAGAAGAAAATTTGATTCTTTAACACTTCTCTATTTCTTCTTATTGTTGATGAATTGACAAATTACAAATACTTATATAGTAGACTTAATCTTAATCCTACTCAAACCATGAATACTACTATTTCTAAAATAACTAAATAATTAATCATTATCCATAATTAACTAGGATTAATAATCCTCCCATAATATGTCTTCTAATCTAATTAGGACTCTAATCCTATTTAACTTAGACTTTAAATTCTAAATAAACTCTTAAGCTTTGTTTAAACTTCCAACATATCCTATCCGTCATTGGTAATCTCTCTAGATTAATTAAACTTTTTTTACACACTAATATTTTTGAAGGAAATATGTCGCTAACCCTCAGGAATTGCACAAAATTGGAGTCCTTGAGCTTTGCAAAAAATAACCTTAGTGGTAGTATACATGATACACTCTTTGGTTTTTTAGAGAAACTATTAGATGTTAACATCTCTTACAACTCCTTCAATGGTCCTCTCCCATCAGATTTCGGTAATTTGAAGAATCTTGTAGATTTAGACGTTAAGGAAAACAAATTTTTTGGTGAAATTCTTGTGAAACTTGGTAAGAGTACAAGGTTGGTTTACCTTCATTTAACGGGAAACCTCTTTCAGGGTAGAATTCCATTATCGTTTAGCTCTTTGAAAGGTCTTGCATTCTTGAATCTACCTTATAACAATTTATCTGGTAAAATTCCCTAACAACTTCAAGATCTTACTTCTTAGCAAATTTAGATCTGTCTTTTAACCACCTTGAAGGTGAGGTTCCAACAAGAGGGGTATTCCAGAATGCAAGCTCATTTTCTATAATACAAAATAGTAAGCTTTGTGGAGGAAATCCTAAAATACAGCTCCCTCCATGCCCCATTCAAGAATTAAGAAAGAAGAGAAACTCTTTATCAACCAAGGTCATTATTGTTATAATTATTTCTATTATGCTTTCCTTGACTTTAGTAGTTGTTCTTGTTATTCTTTGTTGGAGATGAAAATATGGAATGAAACTTGGTCCTGCGCCTTTGTTAGGTGCTAGTTATTTGTGAATTTCCTACAAAGACCTTTTTCAAGCCACAAATGGTTTTGCATCATCCAATTTGATTAGAGCTGGAAGTTTTGGCACTGTATATGAAGGATTCCTTCAGAAACTTGAGAAACCTATTGCAGTAAACGTGATAAACCTGCAAAACCGTGGGGCTTTAAAGAGTTTCACAGCTGAATGAAAGGCTTTAAGCAAAGTTCGACATAGAAATCTTCTCAACACCATAACTTCTTGTTCAAGTATGGACTACATAGGCAATGATTTTAAGGCTCTAGTTTTTGCGTTCATGCCAAATGGAAGTCTAGAAAGCTGGTTGCATATATCTGAACATTGTAAATTAAGGCACTTGAATCTCATTCAAAGATTAGATATTGCAATTCAAGTGTGCTATGCTTGGATTATTTTCACCACCATTGTGGGACTCCTATCATTCACTACGATCTAAAGCCAACTAATATTCTTCTTGACGATGAGATGGTTGTCCGCGTTGGTGACTTTGGGTTGGCCAAACTCCTTTCTAGAGCTTCAGCCAACTTCAGTAGAGATCAAGCCAACTCTTCTGCATTAAGAGGAACCATAGGTTATGTTGCCCCAGGTAGAGTTCCATATAATATGTGTGTGTGTGTGTGTGTGTGTGTGTGTGTGTGTGTGTGTGTGTGTGTGTGTGTGTATGTATGTATGTATTTATGTATGTATGTATGTATGTATGTATGTATGTATGCATGTATGTATTTATTTTGTTCCCTATACTTCTTAAATTTCTTATGCAGTGCAAAACAATTAAAAATGGCGGAATATGGGTGGGTGCTATGGTGTTACTAGAAGGGGATATTTACATCTATGGGATTCTCCTGCTGGAGATGATTACAGGAAAGAGACCAACAGATGAGATGTTCTATGAAGGTTTGAGCCTACATGAATTTTGTAAGATGGCATTGCCGGAGCGAGTTAGGTACATTGTGGATCCTTGTTTGCTTCAACAATTGAATGAAAACAATTGAAGAAGAACTCAAGAAATTATGGAAGTTAAAATGCTAGAATGCTTGCTTTATTTAGCTAGAATTGGTGTCGCATGCTCTGCAGATTTGCCTGGTGAACGAATGAATACGAAAGATGTTATCGCAGAACTACATGCGACAAAAGTTAGGTTTCTTCAAGCAAGAATGTGAATTAGCCAATAGCTAATATTTTTATCTTTTTTTTCTTTTCATTTCTTTAGTTTTCTTTTGAAGGAGCTGCTACTCTATTATGCTAGCTACTTCCTTTGCATCATAATTGTTTTCCTACTTTGATTTGTACGCATTATGATGAATTACACTATTGACGTAGAAAACTTTGAATTATTGTAATCCTTTATTGTTTTTGATGTAAATTTATTAAGGGTCAATATATTACCTCCTCTGAGGCTTTCAAAAGTATTACTTAAATCTAATGGTACGCAAAAATTGACAAAACATCCCTTATGGTTAAACTCCAGGACAATACCATACACATCGCTATAGTTCAAGCAATTATATTTCACCTAAGGGTAGATCTAGTGTTCAAAGTTTTGAGGGATCAAATGATAAAAATTGAAATTTGAAAGGGTCATAAGGGAAGAAGTAAAATAACAAATTAAATCAAACTTTAAAAATTTTCAAGTTTAGGTAATAATAAATTACTGAAATATTAACAACCTTAACTCTTTTTTTTAATATGAATACTATTTCTTTATGTAATAATGATTAAAAATTGTTAACATATGCATTAAAGAATACATGATTTTTAACTAATTAGATATATATATATATATATATATATATATATATATATATGTGCGTGCGCGCGTGTGTGTATATATATATATATATATATATATTAACACTGCGTATGATATATCATACTATAGAATAATTTGTTAAATATTTCAAAACATTAAAAATTTGATTATCTTTAAAACATGATTTCTTAAATTATTTAAGAAGAACATAATAAACTTAGACAATACAAATAGCACCCTACTCTATAAACTATTACTGTTAATACTCAATTATGAAATACACCGGTTAGACCCCCAACCCCAAGGGATCGTAAGTGCAACTGTATCATTTGCTCACAACAATTAGTTGAGAACTATGGAAATGAAATCACTGATTTGATGAATAGACGCGAGTTTCCAACATTGACAACTACAGCACAGTGCTATAGACAACTACATTTTAAAAATCAAAATAGTGGTAAACAAAATAATTGTGGTGCAACGGGCAAATAGTTGCCAAGGGAACTTTGTCGTCACTATGCCAAAATCCTCCAAACATACTATAATTTATTAATCACCTGAGGTATACAACAAACTAATGAGTATAAACTCAGTAAGTATGCTAGTTTAGTGCATTAACAATAGCCAACTAAGAAAAAATCCAATACATAATATAATTCATGTTCATTACTTATCACACAAGCAACAAATTTCTTGTCACACAAGCTATACAAACAGTTTCCAATTCATAGGTCTTGCACTCCAACGCAAGAGACTTTGCATAATTAAGCTGCAGCTTGCAGTGTTGCATAGTATTATGTAAACTAAATTTAATCTCAACCTTTTTGAGTGCTTGCATCCAATTTTCTACAAATAGTTTGTAAAAAATGTCATGTCCTACATTTTCTCCCTGTATATGAGTTCTACCGTATTTAGTCTTGTTGATTCCTATAAAATCCAATCTCAATATTAAATTAAATTAAAAATAGAGACAAGTACTATAGTGGTGGAGTTTCAGATGAGATAATATATTTCAAATTTAGAAACTTAGAAATACGAGTTTTGATAGAGTTCAACTCATACATAGTTTTATTCAGGCCAAAAAAATATAGGTGAAGCCCATGGATACTGTGACACTTCTTTGACATCAAACAAAAAAGCACTTTTTGCTAGCTTGTGAAACCAAGGCAAAATGATTTAAAAATTTTAAGAGAACTCAATTTATATGTTTGTTTGATAGTAGAACTTCTACAATTAGTTTCTAAAGGTTCCGGTATGAGGAGCCACCTAGTGCAATGGCAGCCTCTGCCTTTGATTGCCATTCCTTGGCCCTTTTTTTCATTTTTGTCTCTTCTCTCCCTTAATAAACTAAAGCTTCTTAACTTCGTCTCTACTTACATTATTATCGATCTCCAAGCCAATAACCCAATTCAGTGCAAGCATACGTTCAATTAGTATGTTGCTCACTAAAGAAAGGCAAGCAAAGCATTGGCACAATATTGCATAATCTTTCAATTGTCGAATTCCATCCCATGTGACATAAAAATCGTCCGATTGATGGGTGCTTCAGGACTTGCTCTTGGTCACACCAGCTTGCTAACATGCTTCTATCCTTGGTTTCAGGTATAAATTTCGGTGGAAGAACAGTCAATTCACCAGTAACAAGATCAGGCCTTATTATCTATAGACATTGCATTTTGTTGTTTACTGGTCCCCATGCAAACTCAACTAGTTAGTCAAAAGTCACTGTTGCGATACTTCTGAAATTTAAGTATACTGCTGAGTTGGTTTCTTTCGAATTGAGACATTCGATACACTCAGATTGGTTTTTCCACAAGTTTAGATCTATAAAATTATTTGATTTTTCTTTGGTGATGGTCTATTGAACTAGCAATTGAAGGGTACCAACGATGTAAATGGGAGGGAACAAGGCTAAGAGAGTTTCGAAAACATCCTTTTCCAAGGAGTCAAATGTGTTCATAATGACCGCAAAAGCCTTGGAAGAATTCTCAATTTCCTTGATGAGCTAATTGACCATGATATCATTAATTAGCATTTGTTGTTCTAACAAAAGTTGGAATATCCCTTAAACAAATATTTTTCTTCCCTAGAATCCAATCTATTATGGTATCCAGAAAGCCATTCCATAGGTAACTGACATCTGCACAACATAAAGCAAGCTAATTAGAAAAGGAGATGGATAAAGAAAGATAATTACTTCCATGCTATATATTAATATATCATATTAAAAATTAGGACATATATAATACGGTTTGCCCATCCCATCTAGAATTTTTTTTATTAAAATATAATTTTCATGCAGTCAAAGTTAATTTAGTAGTCAAGAAAGTTTATCTTTTTATATTTGATAAGAAATATGTCATTGCAAAATATAAGCCATGCATGCGATAATTTGTTATTTTGAAACTTATTACTACAATACTCTTATTTATGATATAAAACCGATAGTTTTTAAAGACTTTAAGAAATGTAACAAAGTTGTGTAGTAACGTTCATGAGTAGTTTATAACTTTTTCCTTGACTAATTATAGACACAACAAAACTTAAAACTTAATATAAGACTAGTTATAAGATACCTTAAAGGAATTAAATTTTTCATTTGGATTCTTCTACACTAAACCACAGCCCATAAAACAAACCCACCAATGAAATCAATCCATTAAACCCAATCCCACAAAAACAACCCACTAACAAAACCAGCCCACTAAGCCTAATCCCACAAAAATAGCACACTAATGAAACTAGCCGACTGCCTAAAATAAATGACAAAGAGAGATGAATATATGTTGAAAATGCCAACTTACTACCTAAACTAATTAACTTGTTAAATAAATTTAATTTCAACTCACTACCTAAACAAATTATTTTTGCCAATTATGTTTATTTTGTTGAAGGAAAATAGACATGAACAAGAGTTGGATTCTCCTACACTAAACCTCAGCCCACAAAAATCAACCCATTAAACCCAATCCCACTAACAAAACTAGCCCACTAAACCCCTACCCACAAAACAATCCCACCAATGAAAGCAATCCACTAAACCCAATCCCACAAAAACAACCCATTAATGAAACCAGCCCACTAAACCTTCACCCATAAAACGATCCCACCAATGAAACCAATCCACTAAACCCAATCCCACAAAAGCAGCCCACTAATGAAACTAGCCCACTACCTAAAATAAATGAAAAAGAGAGATGAATATATGCTGAAAATGTCAACTCACTATCTAAACTATTTAACTTGTTAAATAAATTTAATTTCGATTGACTACCTAAACAAATTATTTTCACTAATTATATTTGTTTTGTTTAAGGAAAACAGGCATGGACAAGAGTTGGATTCTCCTACACTAAACCCCAGCCTATAAAACAACCCCACCAATGAAATCAGCCCATTAAACCCAATCCCACAAAAACAATCCACTAACAAAACCAGCCCACTAAACCCAATCCCACAAAAATAGTACACTAATGAAACTAGCCCATTACCTAAAATAAACGAAAAAGAGAGATGAATATATGCTAAATAATGTCAACTCATTACCTAAACTAATTAACTTGTTAAATAAATTTAATTTCAACTCACTATCTAGAAAAATTATTTTCACTAATTATATTTGTTTTATTGAAGGAAAATAGACATGGAAAAGAATTGGACTGACTTAGGAGACAGATTTTCCAAGCCATATCTAGATGGGGTTAATGCATTTCTAGATTTTGCATTTGACAACGTAGTCGGTGGCACTAGAGTTTACTATCCATGTAAAAAGTGTTACAATCGATACCTTATGAGTAGGGACATAGTGAAAGACCATTTAATATTTAATAGATTTCTACCTAAGTACAAAAGTGGACTACACTGTGAACCGTATATGCCTATATAGTCCAAACAAAATTCTTAGACTCAGCATTCTGAGTTTGGTCGTGATTGTATGGGTGATGATATGGTTGGAATGATACATGATGCCATGGGAATTTTGAATATGGATTTTGGTGAAAGTAGCAGTACTTCATTGGATAATGCTATTGATGTAGATTTGAATGAGGGAACAAAAGACTTTCTTAAATTATTTCAAGATGCCAATTGTCCTTTGCATCTGGGTTGTGAGAAGTTTATATCACTTCATTCGTTGCTTGTCTCTTGAATATGAAAATGTTATACGAATGGACAGACACATCAATGACTATGCTGTTAAAATTTTCTAAAGAAGTCTTTCCCGAAGAAGCAAAAATTCCTCCCTCTTACTGTGAGGGTCAGAAAATAACTACTAAGTTAGGATTGACATACAAGACTTGGGATGCATGTCCTAACAACTGTGTGTTATTTAGAAATGAGTATGAGAACCTTCATAGTTGTGTAGTATGTCATACCTCTAGATATAAATAGTTTTATAAGCAAGATAATGATCAACTTCTAAGGTAAAATAGAAGCAAAACAAGTATGTTACTTAGTTCTGAGATTACAAAGATTGTTCATGCCCTCGAAAACTGCTTCTTTTATGTGATGGAATGAAGAGGATCACAAAAATGATAGTGTGTTAAGACATCATGTTGATAGTCTTGCTTGGAAAACCTTTGATGAAAAATATCCAAACTTTCTGCTAAGTGTCATAATGTGTGGCTTGGATTAGCTGCTAATGGTTTTAATCTTTTTAGGACTATGTCCATAGCTCATAGTACATTGCCTGTATATTAATACCTTATAATTTGCCATCATGGTTATGTATGAAACAATCATTCTTTATGTTGTTTGTGCTTATTGATGGCCCAAAAAGTCTTGGAAATAAAATTGATGCCTACTTACAACTGTTGATTGAGGAATTGAAAGATTTGTGAAATGAAGGTGTAGTCACTTATGATGCATCATGTCAACAAATGTTTAAATTACATGCAGCTTTGTTGTGGACTATTAATAACTTTCTAGCATATGCTAACTTGCTTGGTTGGAGTACCAAAGGGTAGAAAGTGTGTCCTTCTTGTTCTATGAATACAACATCTCAATGGTTACATCATAGTAGGAAGTTTTGTTATTTGGCTCATTGTCGATTTCTACCCTTTTCTCACAAATTTTAGAAATATAAAGTTTCTTTCAATGTTAAAAGGGATTTTTTACCTGCTTCTACTCAAATGACTAGATCTAATGTGAAACAACAAGTGCAAAGTGTACTTACTGAATATAAAATGGAAGATCCTCATAAAAAAGGGAGAAAAGATTTTGAGATGATGAATAGTGAAAGCATTTGGAAAAAGAAGAGTATTTTTTTTCAACTACCATATTGTGGAAGAAGAAGAGTATTTTTTTTTACTACCATATTGGAAGCATAACTTGATTCAACATAATCTTGATGTTATGCATGTTGAGGTGTTTGACACGAGAGTTTTGCAATCCATGGGTTTCATGATAGATCATAAAGGGGTGCAAATTGTTACAATGATCAAGAGTGCCCATGAACCAGAATAAGGGGCAATTTCATAAAAGAACTGGTACTGATGTGGAGAGAATTCATTTTCAAGGTTTATGTTCATAAAGTTCTTGAAGTCAGCTTTTTAACAGATTTTATGGTGTTTTATTTGGAGTTCTCTATAGAAGGTTATGACTATTTCTTCACAGCTGGTTCGTAATTAATCCAGTATTATGTTTACTTGAGAATTTGAGTTTTCTAGCTTAGTTATTTACACTTTTATTATCTATTAAGTTTATTTATGAGTCTTAGTCATTAATTTAATGGTCAATGTATTAATTAAGCTGTAATTATTATTGGGAACCATAAGAACACATTTAATTATTGTCTTTTACATATGCTTGGAAGGTTGTTCCGAGTTATTTAGGTCCTAATGTTGTGTATTCAAGAAGAAGCTCATTTAATTCTAATTTTAATCAAATTTCAGTCTTCATACTGATTTCTTTTTAACTCTGTATCTCTTGGTGGATTCCATAGAGTGTTGAGTTAGTTTGAGCCCTGGATCCTTTGTTTTACATCATTTGGTGGTGAATTCTCTGTATCCTTTTGGTGTTTACTTTGGAGGTGAGCTTGTTGTCCTTTGAAAGAGTGTTTGTTGGGTTACATTTTGTTTCTTCCAGCCATTGGTTGAGTTGTTTATCAACTTGAAGATCCTATCTTGATTTGTTACAATTTCAGCCCAGTTTCAGATTTTGGTATCAGAGCTTTTGTTTCAATGGTTGGTCGTACTCGCAAGGCTACTTCTACTAGCCAACCACCTCTTCCTTAAAGAGACAAACGGGATTTGATTATTAAAGATCTTAGGCAATAGCTCCAGCAAGTCTAGCAATGTCTAGAAATAATGGAAAATCAAGAAAATATGGAGGAAAATCATGACGAATGAGAAAATGCAGTCCATGATGTTGAGAATCCATTTCATAATGAGTGTAATGAAGCATCTAGTGGTAGCACTCCACCTCATCCTTATGAATTAAGAAATCATTTCTTTCAAGATTTTGATGTGAAGGTTGACATTCCAGAATTTGAAGGAAGAATACATCCTGATGAATTTTTTGATTGGCTTAATACAGTTGAGCATATTTTTTACAACAAAAATGTGCCTGAATTTCGTAAGGTTAAACTTACTGTAATCAAGCTAAAAAAGTATGCTTCTTTATGGTGGAAGAACTTGAAGAAACAAAGAGAAAGAGAGGGTAGAAGTAGAATTTTGACATGGGAGAAAATGAAAAGGGAGCCTAAGATGAAATTCCTTCATAAAAATTATAAGCAAGATGTTTTCCTTAAGTTTCACAATTTCAAGCAAAAAGAGTTATCTGTAGAAGAGTATGTCATAAAATTTGATAATTTGATGATGAAATGTGATCTTTCTAAACTAGAAGAATAAACCATAACACGTTTTCTTAGGGGATTGAGATCTAATATCTATAATGTGGTCCAATTGCAACCCTACTGTTCCTACAATGATGTGTGTAGACTTGCTCTTAGAGTGGAGAAACAGCTTAAAGAGGCACACATTTGCAACTCTCATTTTGCTAATCGTGATAGCACTCCCACTCATGGCAATAGTTCCTATCCTAAGCCTAAACCGGGTCTAAAAACCAACCCAAAAGCTTCTTCAAAGAATGAGCATGGTAATAGTTCCAAACAACCCCAAAGCTCTTCAAATTCTAGTTCACATCACTGTTTCAAATGCCAAGGCTATGGACATATTGCTTTCGAGTGTCCTAATCGTAAAATTGCAACGTTATTATTGATGGTGGCAGCTTTGAAAATGTGGTGTCTACGAGATGATTGATAAACTTGGCCTTAAAGCAGAGAAGCATCCTCAACCTTACAAGATTTCATGGATTCGGAAGGATAATGAGATCAAGGTAAACAAACACTACCTTGTTTCATTTTCTATTGGGAAAAAGTATAAAGATGAAATATGGTGTGATGTTGTTCCTATGGATGCTTGTCATTTACTTCTTGGTAGACTGTGGTAATATGATAGGAGAGTAATGCATGATGGCTATAGGAATACTCATACATTCTTTAAAGATGGGGTCAAAGTTATTTTGGGCCCTTCAAAGTTAGAATGTGTTCCTAAACCTACTAAAGGGGAGGAAAATGCTTTGTTTACCCAAACAAAATGTAGAAGAGAGTTGGAGAACAGAAGTGAAATTTATGTGTTCTTGTTGTTAGAAGAAAATGAAGTTAGTAATGAACCGCCTTCGAAGATGAAGTATTTTCTTGAAGAATACCATGATGTTGTACCAAATGAGATACCACCAAGCCTTCCTATTATGAGAGACATACAACATTGTATTGATCTTGTTCCAAGTGCTATGTTGTCAAATAAATCAGCCTATCGAATGAGTCCTAAAGAACATGAAGCATTACAAGGGCAAGTTGATGAGCTTTTCACTAAAGGGTTGGTGAGGGAAAGCATAAGTCCTTGTGCTGTCCCAACTCTTTTGGTGCTTAAAAAGGATGGCTCTTGGAGAATGTGCATTGATAGTAGGGCTGTTAACAAGACAATAATTAATTATAGATTTCATATTCCGAGGCTTGATGACCTTCTTGATCAACTTCATGGTGCTACTGTCTTCTCAAAAATTGATCTTCGAAGTGGCTATCATCAAATTCGAATAAGACTCGATGATGAATGGAAGACTGCATTTAAAACAAGGAATGACCTATATGAGTGGATGGTGATGTCATTTGGCCTATCCAATGCACCAAGTACATTTATGCGGTTGATAAACCATGTCTTTAAACCATTCATTGGCAAGTTTGTTTTTGTATATTTTGATGATATACTTGTGTACAGCAAAGATGAGGAGCAACACTCGGATCATCTTCAGCAAGTTTTCCACACTTTGAGAAGTAAAAAGCTTTATGCCAACTTAAAGAAGTGCGAGTTCTTCACCAAAAGCCTTATTTTCTTGGGGTATGTGGTTTCAAAAGATGGAATTAAGATGGACCCTAGCAAGATTGAAGCAATTCAAAATTGGTCGATTCCTACATCAGTCGACAACATTCGAAGTTTTCATGGGTTAGCTCTATTTTATCGTCGATATATTAGAGCATTCAGTACTATACAAAAGATGCACAAAGAAACTTTGAGCTGAATAAAAAGATGACGACAAAAGCTCCTATTTTATCACTTCTAGATTTTAGCAAGGTTTTTGAAGTTGAATATGATGCTTCCAATATTATTAGTGGTGCTGTTATAAGCCAAGAAGGTAGACCGATTGCTTTCTTTAGTGAAAAATTGAATGGATCTCGCAAAAAGTACTCAACTTATGACAAAGAGTTGTATGCTATTTGTCGAGCTTTGAAGCATTAGAGTCAGTATCTCTTGCCAAAACCATTTGTTCTATATTCTGATCATGAAGCTTTGAAGTTTATCAATAGCCAACAGAAGCTTAATGTTTGACATGCTAGATGGGTAGAGTTTCTTCAAGCTTTCAACTTTACCATCAAGCACAAATCTGGAGTTCAAAATGTGGTGGCTGATGCATTGAGCTGAAGACATTCTTTGCTAACCTCTATTCAAGTGAATGTTATTGGTTTTGAGGTTTTAAAAGAGCTTTACAAGGATGATCCACATTTTGGCAAAATATGGAGTAATTGTAATAAGTTTTCATCCAGCCAATTTGTTTTGCAGGATGGTTATCTACTCAAGGGAAACCAATCATGTATTCCTCAATATTTCTTAAGAGAATTAATCATTAATGAAGCACATGGTAGTGGCATTAGCAGTCATTTTGGGAGAGACAAAACTGTTGCTATTGTGAAGGAAAACTTTTATTGGCTAAAGATGGAAAGGGATATGATGAAGCATGTGAAGAGGTGTACAATTTGTCATATGGCAAAAGTCATGGGCAGAACACTGGTTTGTACACTCCATTGCCTGTTCCTAATGATCCATGGGAAGATGTTAGCTTGGATTTTATGGTGGGATTGCCTAGAACACAGCGAAACAAAGATTCAATCATGGTGGTGGTTGACCGATTTTCTAAAATGGCTCATTTTGTACCATGTAACAAGACAATTGATGTGAGTCATGTGGCCGATTTATACTTCAAAGAGATTGTGAAATTGCATGGCATTCCTAAGACCATAGTCTCAAATCCTAATCCAAAGTTCTTATCTTATATTTGGCGTACACTTTGGAAAAAGATGGGGACTACACTAAACTTTAGTTCATCTCATCATCCTCAAACAGATGGACAAATAGAGGTTATCAACAAAAGCTTGGGAAATCTTATGAGGAGTTATGTTGGTAAGAATTTACAGCAATGGAATCTTGTTTTACCGCAAATTGAGTTTGCTTACAACAAATCATCACGTCAAACCACTGGTCATAGTTCTTTTGAGGTTGTTTATGGCACAAATCCAATAAGTCCTTTGGATTTAGCTCCTATTCCTTCCCATACTCAATTTAGTAGTGACGCAAATAAGAGAGTTAAGAACATCAAAAAGCTGCCTGAACAAGTTCGAGAGAAGATTTTGAAGCAAAATGAGAGTATAAAGCTACAGCAAACAAACATTAGAAGTATGCTGAGTTCAAAGAAGAAGATCTAGTATGGATACACCTTAAAAAGGAAAGATTTTCTCCAGGCAAATATGCCAAGTTGAAGCCTAGAGTTGATGGACCATTCAAAGTTGTACAACGCATTGAAGAGAATGCTTACGAAGTTAAACTACCTGAGCATTATAATGTTTTCAACACATTCAATGTCTCTGACCTTAGTCCTTATCTTGGTGAAAACAACAACCAAGACTCGAGGTCGAGTCTTTCTCAACCAGGGGAGCCTGACATGGGAGTGTTGCAATCCATGAGTTTCATGATAGATCATAAAGGGATACAAATTGTTACAATGATCAAGAGTGCACATGAACCAGAATGAGGGGCAATTTCGTAAAAGAACTGGTACTGATGTGGAGAGAATTAATTTTTAGGATTTTTAGGATTTGGAGTTTCTATAGAAGGTTATGACTATTTCATCACAGCTGGTTCGTAATTAATGCAGTATTAAGTTTACTCAGGAATTAGAGTTTTCTAGCTTAGTTATTTGCATTTTTATTATATATTATATTTATTTATGAGTCTTAGTCATTAATTTAGTGGTCAATGTATTAATTAAGCTATAATTAATATTATGAACCATAAGAACACATTTAATTATTGTCTTTTACCTATACTTGGAGGGTTGTTCCCAGTTATTTAGGTCCTCAAGCTATGTATTCAAGAAGAAGCTTGTTTAATTCTAATTTTAATGAAATTTCAGTCTTTATACTAATTTCTTTTTAACTCTGTATCTCTTGGTAGATTCCATAGAATGGTGAGTTAGTTTGAGCCCTATATCCTTTGTTTACATCATTGGGTGGTGAATTCTCTGTATCCCTTTGATGTTTAGTTTGGTGGTGAGCTTGTTGTCCTTTGAAAGAGTGTTTGTTGGTTTACATTTTGTTTGTTTCGGCCATTGGTTGAGTTGTTTATCAACTTGAAGATCCTATCTTTATTTTTTACAATTCAGTAGACCGGCCTTAGTGTTTGTGATAATATCCTTTGGACATTGTTAGGGGATCCTAAAAAATCTGAAGACAATTTAAAAGTTGGACAGAATTTGCATCAAATGGAATTAAGAAAACCATTGCATCCCCAAGAAAGGGGGAAGCATAAAGCATATTTGCCTCCTGCATGCTTCTCAATGAACAAAGAAAACAAAGTACTATTCTTAAATGTGTTGGAGAGAGTAAAGGTGCTAGATGGTTACGCATAAAATATTTCTCAACGTGTACACATTAACGAGCGTAGCATTTGGGGTCTTAAAAGTCATGATAATCACATATTGATAAAACTATTACTTCCTCTTGTAGCTCATAGAGCATTGCCTAAAAATGTGGTTGAAACATTGATTAGGCTTGCTAACTTTTTTAGGTAATTGTGTTCTAAAGTGAATATATGTGAAGACTTAAAGAATATTCAAAATCCAGTTGTTATAACCTCGTGCTTTTTGGAGAAAACTTTTCCACCTTCATTCTTTGATCTAATAGAACATTTGCCTGTGTATCGTGCTGAAAAGGCTACAATTGGTGGACCTGTATAATTTCGTTTGATGTATCCCATTGAGAGGTATTAAATCTTATGTATAATGTGTTTTACTTACATATTATACGTGAAGGAATTACACTTATTTTGAATTCTTAAAATTATAGATACTTGTTAACTTTGAAGAATTATGTTCAAAATCATGCACATCCTGAGGCTTCTATTGCTAAGGGATACTTGATGGAGGAATGCACTAATTTTTGTTCACGATATCTCGATGAAGTGGAAACTAAAACTAATCGAGCACCTAGGAACAAAGAGGGTACTTCAAAAGAAGGTGTGAAATTTAACCTTGACAACATGACTTAGGTACAAGCACATAGATATGTGCTAGTAAAAACCACAACAACTGATCCATTTCAAGAGTAAGTCATGCATAATTTTATTGCCATACCTTCATCTACTCTTTAGTATTCATTTATTTAGTATTTCTTATTTATGTATTATTTATAAAGCAAGCATATCAACATACTCCATCAACAAAACCCAAGTTCTTCAAGTCATCAAATTCAGAAAGAGCACAACTCAAAATTTCATAAGTGGTTCAAAACAATGTAAGCTTTTTTACTTTCATTAATTTTTTAACCTCATACTAAATATGAGTTATAACGCTAGTGGGTTTTTATAAATGGAAACTTTGCAAAAAACCTCAAATGTGAAATTGCCGAAAGAAATTATCCACTTAGCTAATGGCCCGAAAAAAATTGTACAACGCTTCAAATGATCTTATCATGTTAATGGTTTCAAATTTTAGACCAAAGATATTGACAACACTAGAACCTCCCAAAATTCTGGTGTTGTGTCGAAGGCCGATACAATGAGCTATGCTAGTACAAGGGAAAGAAATCATGTTCAAATAGTGTAACATTTCATGGAGTTGTAAGGGACATAAATGAAATTTGTTATGTCAACCCAATGAAATTCGTGTTGTTCAAGTGTGATTGGGTTAATGATCGGATTAGAAAGAAGCTTGATAAATTTAACATGACACTGGTTAACTTCAATCATCTATTATACAAACTCAATCATGAGGATGATAAGCCTTTTATTCTAGCAAATCAAGCATAACAAGTTTGTTATGTCCAGGATCCTTCAGAAGAAGATTGGCATATAGTTCTTAAGATGACTGTCAGAGATTCATTCAATCTTTATTCAATCAAGAACTATAAGCATATGATTAAAAGTGTGCCACAAGTTGAGTTATATGCACAACAAGAAGTGGATGAAAGAGATTTTGTTTGTGAAGAAGATGTTGCTTGGGTTAGGCCAGGAGTTGATAGAACCACAACTGACATCAATGGTGTAAATGGTGATGAAAAGAATGATGATGTTAAATGATAGTTTTTGCAATAAAGTTTCTTTATATTTAGTTTCTGTGATGAAACGACTTATGTCTAATGTTTTTATGTTCCCCTTGTTAGAGGTTTATATAATGTTCTTATATATTAATGGAAATTGTTTTTATCGTTAACATTATTGGAGGATCATTTATTATGTGCATCAATCATTTATATTATTGTAATATAATGTATCAATATGGTTTTAGTTTTCTAATTTTAATATCTTTTTGTAGCTCACTATGGCGCTGAAGAGACATAAAGATGACTCTATGGAAAGTGTATTACAAAAGGAGGCAGAATCTTGACCACAATCATCTTCATCTTCGCAGTCTCAAATGGATGTGGGACACCAAGGGTTGTATGTAAATGATAATTCTTCGATATAAATGTTTTACTTTATAATGGGCAACTCATATTGCTAATGATTACGTGCGTCATCACAAGCAATAAAAGATCATAGAGCAGCTCGTGGCAATCCTGAATGGGGCTTAGGGCAGATTTTACATGTTGATTTCAATGATAAATGGCAACCAATTAGTCGAAACAAAGAGAGATTTACATCCCAACTTGGCATCATAGCAAGAAATGGATCAATGGCTCCACCGACTTTTGCTAGTCGGCATGCCATGCTTGAGCACAAATTGAATGCAATTTGGGAAGAAGTTGAGGTATGTAATTTACATCTAATTGCTACGTTGAAAAATATTTAGTTTAAGCACACTAATCTATTATACTTTTTGTAATTATAGGACAATGCAGATGTTCTATATGAATATAGACCTCATTGTTTAAAAGCAATCGAAGTACTTTGGAGGGATTAGAAAGCTCGCGTTAAGAGAAACTTTTATAAGCCATATCCGATGGATGAGGCTTGTTTAGCTTTTACCCCTCCAAAAATTACCGAAAAGAATTGAAAGATTTTAATAGCTTATTGGAGAAGCGAAGGAGCTCAAGTAAGTCATGAAAATGGTTGTTAAGACAATAGATTTCTTAAAAATATACTAAATAGTATATACATAAAACTATATATTGGTTTCTTTTGCTCTTGAATATTACAGAAACAAGCAGAGAGAAATAAACCAAATCGTGCACATGAGTTGGTCCTTCATAGGACTGGTCGCACTTCTTTTGCGAAAAAGAGAAAAGAAGTAAGTTTTAACAACATTTAATTAGAGATTTTGCATTGGTAGTTAATGCATTATATTTGTAGCTTTCTTCCTTTCCAATTGTAAACTACTTTTTTTTTTTGGTGTTAAGATGTCAAAGAGTGGAGAAAAAATAGATCTCATTAGTGTAATTATCAAGACTAGAATGAGAAGTGATGGAGATGTAGTTGACACTGAGAGTGCTAAAATGATTGTACATTTTTTAAACTAAATTATATACTCTTACAATTTGTTCTAAATTGGATACACAATCCTCTTTTTAAGTTTTCCCTTACATTTGTTTTCATCATTTTGTAGAGTTAACTAAAAGAAGGCAAGTCGAAAATATAAAATGGGTATTTCAAGATGTATTAAGACTTGATCATCATGGTTATGCCTGTACATATGGCCACGGTCCATCCCTAACTAATATAAGAAGTCAACATTCATCTGAACATATTGATGTGAAGAAATTTCATCAAGAATTACATAAAATGCCAACAGAGAATAAAGAATTGAAGGACTACAATACTTAATTATGTAACTTTCTACAACAAAAGTTTTCAGACATTGAAGAGTAGTTGCCACCATCTATAAGGCATCAGGTTTTCACTTAATTTGCATTTAGTTTATATGTGGTTATTGAAAGATTTGCTATCTGAATTTTTTTATTTTTTTACTTTACCCATTTATTTGTGAAGCTGGTAATTATAACACTACAATAAAATAGGCCTTTTATGTCGGCCAAAAAATGACATATATCAATTTATATGTCGGTTTTCGCGTGACATAAATGGACCTATCACATATTCCTATACGTGTCACTTGGTCAAACCGACACAAAGATATGTGTCATTCAGAAACAGACATGTATGGAACAAATATTTGTCATTACGTGTCGGATTGTACCAAATATGTGTCTGTCAATAAGTGACACAAATGTAGTGTCAGTCACCAAACGACACATATATAATTATCTTGTGTCACTCACGAGTTGACACATATTTATTATCATTCACTGAGTGACACAAAAGGACTCACATAAAAATTATATGTGTCGTTTTCTGGCCGACATTATAATATATGTCATTCACCAAGTGACACAATACGTCGCACTTTTATGTGTCGTTTTTAGGCAGACATATACCTTTGCACATATATAATACGTGTCGACCTGAATTATACACAAGAACATTCGGTTTTATATGTATATATATATATATATACAAGAACACGTAGATAGCAAAAAAATTATACACAGGCAGAATAGATTGAGATCGATACCCTCCACAAACCTTGAGAAGCTCTGTGTATGTGACTTCATTCTTCCCCACCATTCGGCGTTCCATCAACTCTAAACACAGATTAGCATGAATTACACTTTGCATCTTTGCACAGGCCCCCAAGTAACAATTATACACAGGCAGAATAGGATAAATGCCATGACTTTCTCCGAGAAAATTAATCAAACTAGATGCCTGGAAAAAAGCAGCAAAAACAAAACTCAAATTTTTTTTAAACGAGCAGAAAAGAAAAAGTGAAAGTATTAACTGATACATATAAAAGGTATACGGTAATAAGAGTAGATTATTACCACAAACAAAACTAGTTTTCCCACTTTAGTTCATCAGCCAACATTCCGAGATACAATCAGCTAACTTTATTCCCAAATTCTACTCTTAATAATGAATATGTATGACCAAAGTAAACAAGCAACTCTAATACAATATAAACTGAGAAAATACGAAAGAGCAAAGAGTTGAATGCTATATATTTTCTCGATAAGACAGTTGAATAGTGTATATGTTTATACCTCCTCCAAATAGCCCCCTTTACAGAGAGCTCGCATCATCAGTAGGTAGCATGTGTTATTTAGGCCAATCTCTTTTTCCACCGTCATTCTCCAGGTCTCCATGACAAACTGCACAAAAAAGTAAAGAACTATAATTAGATAACATAAATACACACAGTTGACAACTAAGAACTCATTGTTCATTAGCTTACCAAAGGATTAAGTGATCTTACATAGTACTTAAGAACATAAACAAAATCAGCAGGCCCTAGTGGGCAGTTTCCATAGCCAAGATTTGAAAGCAGTTGGGAAGCTCTCCTTTTCTCACCCACGCGAAGTGCGTCAACAATTTGCATTTGTTGACGCAAAGTGAGTCAACAAGATTTGAAAAAACTCATGGCCTGCATTTTACATCTTATAAACTTAAAATATTTCATCATCTAGTTCACATCCAAACAATATCAAACTACCAACCAGGAATTAATACATATATGTATTTACTTACCTTGGCAGCTTGCATGAAGTGGGATTCCATTTGTATTTGAGATAGAGCTTATCAGGGCAACCATGCTTTAGGTGATCAAACTATGGCTCAATGAAGGGACAGTTTTGGGCACTGTAGAGAGGATATTAATGGTCAACATCTAATCTTAAAATTGGTATAAAAGTCTGGTTAACATGAGATGATACTTGCAGGTCAATGCTAGAGAGGTAGAGGTTGGGGTGGTTTGTGCAAGGTGGTAAGCACAAAATTCATGCATGATATAACCACTTTGTGAAGAAAATGCGCTTCTTAATGACTACTTGGAAGAAAAAATAAAAAGGAATCAACTGACAAAACCTATAAGATCAATATCTATCTTGAACCAAAAAAATATATATATAATAATAAACAAGACAAATCATAATAGAGGTGATATATCCAGCCATTAGTTCCAATAAAATATGATATGATATTATCATTTGTTGGTAATGTTTTATCTTTGAAATGACACTCTATAAAATGTTATTTATTAAGCTGAAATAGGAATGCCATTACCATTCACCCTAGGCTAGATTTTAGAGGTAAGGCATTACGTTAACATGTAGCAATGTACAAATTATTTAATTGAACAACTCAAAACTCAGCCTTATCTGATTAAGGGTGTAAGGGGTTGGTACAATTTCGTAAGGCCCCATGAGAGTGGCCTAGGACTTGGTCGTTTGGACTTATTATTCAAATCCCCTGCATCACCTATATTGAATCACTCTAAGCTATGTTATGACAAGAGGCAGCAACACAACTCGCAATAACTAGGCTATGTTAAGGGCCACCATTACTTGCTTCCCTAATCAAAGGCCAAAGAAAACCTCTTTCTATTTTCTTTTAACTATAACTTTAACCTTTCCTTTACTTCTGAATCAAGCAATTACTTGCTTTAACTACCAATGACTTTTGGGTTTTTTTTCCCTTTCTTATTATAAATTTTTCTTTCTTGTATCCAGAGTAATATTGCCAAAAAGAGGTAAAAATTCTCTGATGCAGTTAATTAATTGCCTAAGTTAATTAATTCAACAACGAAGATATATATAGTTGTCAGAATTACATCAATCTGGATTTATATTTCAACAAATATTAATTGAACTCACCAGAAATTGATGTCCAACCAGACTTTTGAAAATGGTAGATTTACTAGCAGCCTGATCAATCCAATGCAAAAATGTCATTAGGCATACACAAAAAAATAATTACTGTAAAGTGAGATGATAAGAACCACATTTACAGGGGAAAAACAATTCGAGCTCAGTATCATTATCAAACTGGTTGTAAGGCAAAAATATAAATTTGCCATTGTCATGTAACACATTGCCAAAATTCCTTATCCAATTGCAATTCATCTTCCACTACTACTCTTACATTCAATATCAGACATAAGCGCTGCATTATTCTCCTACATTTCGATAAACAATTAATGATGAATTCAATTATTTTAATTCGACAAAAAATTTTCAAAGCAAGCATGTAATAAAGCAGTTTTCAAAGAACAAAAGTCAATCAAGCTCTATTGAATGATTTTAGAAATTTCAACTAATATTTTTATCTATCAATGCCATATAAACGGATTTTAAAATTAAGGAAAAGAATGTTATCACTCTAGTCTTTATGACTGGACCTAAAATACTTGGATTGGAGAAAAGGAGAAAACAAAAATAGAAAGCGAAAGCTGCCATGACAAGAGAAAGACAAAGTGATGAAGTGAATGATTTATTCATTCTCTTTTCAATAGAAATTCGATTGCCAAACAGTAAAAGCTAGCTATTAGCTAATAAAAAGAGCATACTAATATTGCTAATTAAGATTAATAATTAAAAGAAATCCCCATCATAAGGTTCATTTAAAATTTTAATTTAATTTGGACTTCTAGGATTGGGTCAAACTTGCATATATTCATCCCCTGCTCTTACTGTAGCAGAGCATTTACCATTAATTAAAAACTTAAAAAAAAAAAAATCAACGATACATGTCCAAGTCATTCACATGACAGTTAAAAGTAAACCCAAAATAATCACACACCGAAGACCAAATGTGTCTATGAATGACAACAATCATCAACTACAGGTGTCATTACTTTACATATTTATAGGTGTTCTGCTCTCAAGCTATAGTAAACTCCATAAGCATTTAAGATCGAGAAAACCACAAGCACACATGCATACTTAAATATATAACTTCATATTTGATGTTGATATGATTAAGAAAAGCTAAACGTGCCCAATCATATCCATCTATATTATAGGGTAAAAATAATTATTATGCAGAACACAAGTTTGCAAAACAGAAAAACAAATCGAATCGGGTCTGAAAGATTATCCAGTGGCTTGAATCAGTTCTACTTTCAACCAAGTTTCAAGTCCTATCTTAAGATAATGAAAGGAAACCCAGAATATAATTTTGACTCTCATTAAAATTTGTAAACTTCAATCAAGAACCAGAAGCAAGTAGAACAGCTCAAAGGTTCTGGTGTTAAAGAAAATGATGACTTAATCAAATATTAGATATCTCCAACTACCTATTGCATTGCTTTGATCGATGCTTGCCAAGGAAATGATTAATTTTTATGTGCAAGTGTAACGAGTAAAAGAGAAAGATAAGCTATAAATTCAACTTTGACGTAGTATGGATAAAAGGACTGATTGACTGAGCTATCATATCACCAATATGATCAATCTCCAATCGATTAGTAAACTATTTCGTAAGAAGTAGAATCTATATAACTTAAAGTAGGTCTGAAAGCCTCTATTACAAATAATGAGAATATCCATTAATAAATAAATAAACAAATAAGGATCCAATTATAATTAATATAGTACAAATAAACAAGTAAAAAAATTCATGAAATAATTGACTACATTTCTTTCTCAACAATTCAATTATTAAAAAAATCCAAATTATAAAAAGAAAATCTGTCTAGAGAAGCATTACCTATAATCAGTTTACACTTAAATTATTTATATCAAAGGTGAAGTATTATATAATAAAAAAATTGATCATCTTAATAACTGGACGTTTCTCTAGAAAATTCAAGGTACCTTAAATTGATGCCCAATGATGACCAATCACAAGCTGCAATTACATGTAAAATGAAATTTAATCAATTTAAATTAATACTTAAAACCAATAAACTATAATAAACAAATTCAAAGACAAAGTCAAACAGACATGCAAGGCAATATTAAATCCTCTAATTGTTGAACAATATAAATTTGTTACACTAAAAGGTATGAAACAAACAAGCAATATTATAACTACAAGCTGCAATTAACCAATATAAAATTCAGCCTCAAATATGAGAAGGTATGAAATACATCAGGTGCCAAAAAGAGAAAGTTGTTGTCGTAACTTATTATATTTTTCATAAACTTACAATAGAACTAGATATTTTTTCCTGAATTTATTCTCAAATTTTTAAAAGAATCAAATTGATTCCTTTTTAAAAGATTATATAACAATCATTTTTTTACTAAACACCTTTTACAAATTGATTTTAATAAATAAAAATAATGTTCATGTAAAAGCCACAAAAACAAAAGAAACTTTATCAAATTGTTATGGAATGCTAAGCTCCGGAGCATAGCATTTATTTAATATTTTATTAAAAAATGATTATGAAGAAAATTAATAATCTTAGTTTCAAGAAGGACCCACTAACTTAAGGTCTTCTTTCCGTTTCAAATTTCAAAGGCACATAGAATCTGGTTCTTCCGTTCTGCACCTTCTTTACTGCAATAATTAATGTTTTGTGATATTAATTGATCTTCTCCCAAAGTCGTTCCTTCTTGTTGCTTGTTTATTCAACCTTTTAACAAAGGAAAGAGTGGAAGTCAAAAAAAAAAAAAAAAAAAGAGCTTGCCGTAAAAATGCTAGTTTAAAATGCAGTAACTAACATTGAAATTCGGGGGCAACATGTAGAAGAAAGATTGAAATCCAAAGCCTGAAAGTCGATTACGCAAAGCTGCATTATGGCCCACATTACTAGTTTTACAAATTGATCAATTTTATCAGTTTAAACTTGATTAATTTAGGCTACTATAAACTCTTTGCAGCAAATCTATCTCTCCTCCTCTCATTCTCAGCTCCTAGAAAGAGCTTCTCACAAACATCCAAGGCAAAAACTATATAGTACAAGATGTAAACAATATGCAAGACAAAAATTACATACATTTTTAGTATTAAAATTTTTTATATTGAGATTCAAACACTACAAGAAAATGGGTCTTTTACCGCGGGCCGAAACCGCGGTAAAAGGCCTTCTACGGCGGTTTAAGCCCGCCGTATAAAATGGAGCCGTAAAAAATTTATTTACTTTTTACTGCAGTTTTGGCCCGTGGTAAAACTAATTTTACCGCGGGCCTAAGGCCTGCAGTAAAAATTCGTGATGTGATCAAAATTTTTTTAAAGCGGGCCGTGAGCCTGCGGTAAATAACTTACCAACCTGGAAAGATAAAACATGGAGCTTTGAACAAAGCGAATTAATATACTTTTTCATTGTTGATTACCATAGAAAGAAGGCAATGCAGAATAAAATTCCATTGAAAAGATACCCGGTGCCCATTTTGCTTCATTTTCTTTCCTGAACTATTGTATCAGAGAATAGTTCCTAGTTCAGAGGGTGGTGTTATTTTATGTTGATGAAATGAAAAAGAACTTTGACCTCTTCAATCTTTATTGTGTGTATATAAATGCAATGCAAAGCGCTCATAACCTCCATTGAAGCACCTAAGATTAACGCACAAGCAGAAGTTGGTGTTGGCCAAAACAGGTAGAAGTCACATCTGGGTAACACCAAAAAAGTTTTGTATTCAACAAAGAACAACAAGTAACAACAGCAAAGACACTTCCAAAGAAGGGAAATCAAATATATATAATTGACTCATAAAGTTACTGAATTTGTCCCATATCTTATTCGTATTCCAAACTTGAATCACCATCCTCCAATTACACTAAACATTTGAGACCTGTCAGATTTAACGAGTGGGTTTCTTCTTTCCAGGAATTGCAACCCTCTTACCCTTCCGGGTCCTGGCATTAGTGCTGGTTCGTTGACCTCTGCATGGCAATCCCTGATAATGCCTAATCCCTTTGTAGAATTGTATGTCAACCAATCTTCCAATGTCATTTTTTATGCATCGCCTCTGAAAACACCCAAAGGAGAATTGGTTGTTAATAGGAAGTCCCGATTTACAGAAAACAAGAGAAGAGGAGAAAGCTAACCAGATCTTCTCCAGTGAGGTATCTTGAAACTTCCTCATGAAGAGAGTTGAGTTCCACTCCAGTTAAGTCTTTGGTGAGTTTGTTCCCTATGTTGAGGTCACAGAGGATCTGGTGAGCTCTAGAGTGACCAACTCCGTAAATGTGCTGAAGAGAGACTTCAAGTCTCTTGTCGTTTGGGATCTCTGTGTTTCCCACCGAATGCATTGACCACGTAGGCCACGAAACTGCAGAAAACAAAATGACTTCAACTGGTTAAATCATGATTATTCAAACTGTTATAAAGCATATCTATGGACAATGAATGCCCTGTATCTAGAGTAATTATCACTTGCAACCCAAAAAATTAATAGAAGAACTCAACTAAGCCGGGTTTATGTGACCTCCTGCACCAGCATCAAACACCCAACATCTATTAGAATTATAAACCGAAAAGGCTGAAAAAATTAAATAAATAAAAGAAAAGGTTGAGAAATCGCGCCTGATATGCCAGCAGTGCAATAGACAAGAGCGAAGATCATGCCACCAAAGGCCCAAGCAAGACCTTGAATCCCAACTGATTTACACTTAGTATCGCTCCTGAGCACGCCCATAACAGTTAAGACAGTGATGTACAAGAAGAGAAAAGTGGCCACGAACTCAGCGATCCCGGCCCTATAAAACGACCAAGACGTGAGCTCACTAGGCTCGAAAAGTGCAGCCGGTGGTGGCTCAGTGCAATCCTTGCCATCTTGGCTCTGCGCAGCTCTTCCAATCAGTGCGACCGAGCTTTCATAGGAGATAATGGCCAGTGTGAGCGAGGAACAGTGCGACGAAGGGGGAAGCACGAGGTTGAAAGGTTGAAGGACGAAGGACGAAGGGTGCGACGAAGGGGTAAGCACAGATTTTCAGGAAGCAAAACTAGGGAAAAAATTACAGCTGTGGGCGGGAGAGATTACAGCTTTGGGCGAAAAAAATTGGGGAAGGAAAATTAGGGATTTGAGAGGGAAAATAGGGAAAAGTTAGAGAGAAGCGGGAGAATGGGCTAAAATAAAAAAAAATTGATTATATTACGGTATTTTACTACGGGCCACAGAACCGCAGTAAAATCCGTAATATCTACTGCGGGCTATGAAGTCTGCCGTAAAATTCTAATTTTTACCGCGGTTTTAGAGGCCCGCGATAAATAGACGAAGTAAAAAGCTTATTTTCTTGTAGTGAAAGTGGAATACACAGCAGATCTGTAAAACTTAGTAGCCTCCAGATCCCCAAAATACATGAATTAAAAAAAAAAATGGACACAAGAATGAGAAATCGAAACCCAAATCAATGAAAACAAGAGATGAGATGAAGCAGATCAACAAGTAGATCAACGAAAACTCAGGAAAATCGTACCTAAAGACGAAGATGATGAGATTATGACAAGGCTTGTCAATGTACATGCAGATGATGAAGATCAAAACTTTTAAACAGCCGATGAAGTTAGAGAGACAATGAAATGCAGATGAAGTTGGAAAGGAGGTGAAGACACTTTTCAGTCAAAGAAAGAGAGAGAGAGAGATGATTAATGTGGGTTGTAGGGTTTCTTTTTATATTTTTATAATTTTTTTATTTTTATAATTAGTGATACGTGTCACACATTCAAGAAATGTCTCAAGGTATAACCCTTCTTTTTTTTAAATATGACATGTATTTGGTTTGACCAAATTTTAAGCCTACATACTTGTCATTTTCCCAAGATCCAACACAAAATTTGTGACACCAAAGCTATATTTTCTTGTAGTGTAAGAGATTAATTTGATTCATGATTTTGACTATGAATTACATTGAGAATATGTAGTTGGTGAACTTACCTTCGGCAATATGGTTTTATTTGTGGTCTAGAATTTCCTTTGCCAATATAGAGAGTGAAGCATTGAGCACAATGATAGCATAGCGAAGAGCAGCCCAAAATTGTTTAATATAAGTTAAGCTTTTCAGTTTATTCGTCTTTCCATGCACTCTTGCTCTTTGGACACAGATTAATGAGTTCTTGGCAAATTAAGGTATTTACTGACTATTTATCACAATACTATTTATTACAATATTCTCTCGCAATTCTATTTATTACATAACTTTCTACAATATCATGCTCAATTGTATGCATGCATTAGTTTACTTGATAAAAAGAAGAGAGTTCTAAGTTTTAATCTAACATTAGTTTATTTATTACCAAGTCAAATGTCAAGAGCTCTCAAGTAAATGCCAAATTCTAAGTTTTAATCTTGCATATTGCTTGCAGTGTTATATGTAGTACATGTGTCTAAACCCCAAGTAATAGCATGCATTACTTTCTTTTTTATTATTACAATAATTACAAGCAGTTGATGATTGGTTTATTGTCATTCTGTACTATTAATTATGTAAAAGCTATTATATTTAGATGATGATAGTAATTTAAAATGTTGAACTATCTGTCTGGTTAAAATGTTGTGTTGTTTGAATATGTTTAGGATAATAAGTTTTTCTAAATCTTTCAAAATATCTTAGGCTCTAGTTCTAGATGCTTCAAGTGCACAACGAAATTGTGTCAACATTGACACTACAACAACAAATGAGGAGGAGAATAAGTAGAATTAGATATATTAAGCTATTTATCATTAGTCTATAAATAAATTAATGTAGGTAGGCATATAGCTTTCACTTCAACTTTTTTAATAAACTTAGAAATAATGAGATAGTAATCATTACACTTCATTTTTTTTTTTGACATGAAGACTTGAATGAAACGAGCCCACTAGACTTATTTTAGACTTCTGCACTTATTGAAAACAAACTTATTAAACTCTTACTGTTTCATCCATTGTGCGAATAAACTCTTATGTTGTACTCTTATATTTTATGCTAATATTAAATTACTTGTTTCATGATAGTATATGCGGTGAATTACTTAAAAACATAAATGGAAAAATAGGATTAAAAAAATTGGTAAAAAAAAAAGGATTTCTAAGAATACCCAAAAAAAGGTCTTCACTTTTTACGACGGGCAAGGAAACCGCAGTAAATAATACACAACACGATGTCCCTTTTACGGTAGTCACAAGCCCGCAGGGTGAGACCATTAGCATTTACGGTAGGTCGTCTGACCATAGTAAACACTCTTTTACAGCGGTCAAAAAGCCCACGATCATTTATGGTGGGCTCACTGACCGGGTTAAAAAGGCTTTTACCGTCGACCAAAACAGTGGTAAAAAGTAAAACAGCTTTTTGCGTCACTTCTTTATACGACGGACTCAAATAACCGTTGGTCCGTCGTAAAAGCCTTTTTACTGCGGTTTTAACCCGCCGTAAAAAGCTCATTTTCTTGTAGTGAGACATAACAAAACTTAATATAAGACTAGTTATAAGATACCTAAAAGGAATTAAAATTTTGATTTGGAAATAATTTTTCAACAAAAATAAAGAAGGTTTACAATCATTTAAGTTTGAAGATTAAATAAGAGAAGAGCGTTATATTATTTTTTACCTTTAAGAGGAATTAAACCCCTTTCAACAAGAAGATGTTACGTCATATAGCCAAGGACACCGTAGGCACTAGATGTCCAAAAAAGTATACCAGGGATCCAAATTCTTCAATAGCATCTATAGTGAAGGACATGACAGCATCTGAAATAATACAAGTCACAGGAGGGACATTGGAAGATGAACAACCATTAAGTTTATCAAGGAGATTGCATAAAGGGGCCAAGCTGTGCTTTGAGATAGAGTTACATAATGAAGGAATACGATGGTTTCAAAGCGAAAATCCTCTAGGCCCTCCGTGGAGCTGGGGCCTCTAGACTTGAGCAAACATCTATGGTTGTATTTTGTGTTGACAAAGGTTATACGAAAGCCTTCGAAGTGAAAAAGTTTGGCTAGGTTTAGAAAAGGGTTAATGTGACCTTGAGCTGCATAAGGAATGCACACAGCATGAGGTTTATCAACCACTGAATTGAAATTCATTTTTTTCTTATTTGTATCAAGAATAAAAATGGCATCGAATTGATTGAGGAGAAGAGACATTAACATCCCTTTTACAGAGTCTATATGTCAAAGAAGTTCAACTTTCATCTTCAAATACGTGTACCTTAAATGAGGAAAGAATATGACTAAATAACAACTGGAGAAATGTTCAAAGACATAAGGTTGTCCACAGAAGCAACTAAACTATCACATCACATGATAATTTGATACTATTTTAGACTAACAAAGAAAATCTTCAAATGTATTAAAATTATATTCAGACAAATATAGTAGAACGGTAGTCTTAATGTGTGCCTTACATGATAAATCCTAAAAAAATTATGTAAAGTCTTTTGAAGATTGCGTAAATTCTCTTGAAATTATAAATTTTCTCGAAGATTGTGTAAATATCATTTATTACACAAATTTTAAGTGAATCTACACAGTCTTTAAGGGTTTAACATGTACTCTTAGAACATAAGTTAAAACTATTTATAATATAATGAACAACAAAAGTATTATGATATACACAATGGAAAGCATTAATTAAAACTTATTCAATTCTTGTGTGCGCTATAATGCAAACCCACGAGATAATTAGCCTAGCTTATCAGCACCTTATTTCTTATAACATGCAATGGGTTTGAAGAATAATTATTTTTCACATTAATGGTGAAAAAGGAATTCGTACAATTCCTGAAGGGGGATATTAACAAAAAAGTATTAAAATAAAGAATATATACTAGGGCGGTCCCGAGATGTTAAATGAAGGGAATATTGAACTTCAATAACTTGTATAATACAAATCAATGAAATAATTGAGAATATATACTAGAGCAGTTGACACGAGATATTAAAGTAAAAGAGACACGTGATAAACAAATAAAGAAAGGATGAAAGTAGCTAGTTTTAGTTAAAAAGATAACACAAACTTTAAAAAGTAACTTTAGTTTTTAGGCTATTCAATTTCCATAAATGATTCTACTTTAAAAAAAAATTAGAATAACGTTATTCTCACAAACTTTTTGTGCAAATTCTTGCATATAAACAAATATGTCATAAAGTGATTATTATAATAAATATATAAAATCTGCTTTTTTAATGAATTATGAAGATATGTAAATAAATGAGCAATGTCATATCAGTTTGTACACATGAGTTTGTATATAGAGTTTGTAAGTATAGCACTATTCAAAATTTTATATCAGACTTATGTTTGACACAACTCAACAATTGTGTTCGACACCATGACTATTATAGATTTATCGATCATTATTTGTGCTCAACAGCTCCACAAATTGCAAAAGGATATATATCATGAAAGATTAAAAAAAAAAATTTTAAAGCCATAAAAATTAGGGTTCATTTTAAAATTATTCTAAATATCTATTGTTTGAAATAAATTATATTATTAAAATCTCTCTAAAATAATTCATTGTTATTGTCCACCTTCAACATCAAAAAAAGTCTATATAATTATTTTCTTCTTTAGCATCAATCCATCTCGATAAAAGAAATTAAAAGCTACACGGATCGAGATATTCTAGAATTTATTAATTAATTTATAACCAAAACCAAACAAAATTTTTGAGAAATTAAAGTGATTCATTTAAGTAGCATTGTTGCCTTGCAAGATAAGATTATAGGGTTAATAGTTTCATGAAATTTCTTCAAGGACAGTCATATAATCATGGAGTATGTTATCCATCCAAAGGTTAACAATTAATTAATTAATGTATTGCATCCATGCATTCATAAGTTTCTTGAAGTAATTTGTTGTCGTGCTAGTGAAATACAAAAAACAGTTACAGATTTTGAAATATTTAGTATTGTTATCAATAATGCAATTTTAAACTTCAAATCAAGATCTTTGTGGAAAAAATCAGAGAAAAACACAAAGATGTAGATGATTTTGTTATCTTTAGAATTATGAGAGGAAGTGATAATGAATTTTTTGGGTGTATGTATACAACTTCTCCCGTGAAGCAATATGGTTATTTAAAAAATAGTAATGCTAAACTTACAACATACATACGACCTAAATTCTACAATTTGATGTGGTGGTTTACATTGCAAAATTTTATTGGAGATATAATTTTTCTTATTCTTTTTTGTTCCTTCCTCCCTCAGTGGATTTTTACTATGTAGATTACCACATAAAGTTATAAAATTTAGATTGTATATATTGTAAATCTAGTACTATTATTACTAAAAAATTAAAATTAAAATTATGGGTTAATTTTTAAAAAATTAAAATTACTGCTTTCTCCTTCTTATAACCCCCCCGTTAAGTCAAGCCCCTATACATTTAAATGGGAATGGTCATAAACATAGGTCCGATCATAAATATAGGTCCATATAGTTGGAAAACATGTCTTCTTTTAAAAGAGTTGTCAAACTGTCTAGCAGTCTAAAAAAACTATTTGGCTTTCTAACTATCCCGTAATAGTTATGATATCTAGACCTTTTTAAAATATATCTCTTTATCAAATCATTCTCTTAGCTTTAGTTGTTTTCATAGTTTCAAGATACTAATTTCTTTCTCTGCAATTATATATGTAATTGAAAACAAAAGTTTATATCACAAGATTTTAACTGAAAAGTTTATTTTCTTTTTTTTTTAATTAATGGGTTATTAGGCTATATATAAAATTCCAAAACATATAAATATAATGTGCACTAGCCGTGGAGACCATTAGTACAAATCAGTAGCAAAGTCAAAGTGCTATGAGCAGATTATTACAAGGAAAGTCTTGCAGAGCAATAATTTCAATTTACTTCTCCAAACTTTTAGTTAAATTTAACTAAAGAGATCGCCTAATCTTTTAACCATTGTTTAAGGATTCAGATTTCTTTTAGCTGCCTCCATGTTAACCTCTGTTTAATATCCTTCTCAATTTCTTTTTTTTTAAAAAAAAATCTCACAAAAGATCACACAGTCTTTCCTTATATAAGCCTATAAATATAGCAACGCATGCATTGCTGCAGATCGATTGATAGTAATATCATTTACCAGCAGCCTGCACCCAGCAAGTCGATAGTGATATCATTGCAGACGTATGCTTTTGATTTTTCTCATGGTTGACTGGCAGCCTGCAGTATCTTTGTTTTGTAGGATGCATTAGAAAATAATGTAGATTGCAGATGTGCGGCCACTTTACATTGACAACACATTATATTTTCAAATTTAGATTTGTTTATACTAACCGACTCACCAGTCAGTTCATGACCATTTTATACTTAAAGTAATTTGCCGAGATTGACGTCATTGCAATTGCAAGTAGCTTTCATAAGAGTAATACGAATTTATACCAAAACCCTATCAAATTCGCTAAAATTACTATATATTAAAATGAAACTCGTCAACTTATGTAAACTATTGATACATTTAAATAAGTGTCATACTCAACCGATCATAGATAAACTTTAAATACGTATTTGATGAGTTGAAGAAATTTGATTTGCTTGTGATCCCTCTCTTTATTTTCTCCATATATATCAAAGCTTTAATGTAATAAGGTTCGGCAGCAAATAAAGATATGCCAACTTGCTCAAAGTACATAAAAGACAAATTGCATGAGACAAGTTTCACGATGAGACAACACAATTTGCTGCCTTCTTCAAAATTAGGTAGAAGCAACACCAAAATCGATGAAAAGACAGCAAAGGGAAATAGTGTTTTTCCATTATTAAGAATTAAACATTATTATAATAAGCCTACGTATTTCAATCAAACCTTAATGAAACGATATCTTAAATAATAAATTTTGAGGGCTGAATTGGAATCTATGAAAGAAAATTATTAAATTAATAAATGAATGAGTTATTAGCCAAAAAAAATGTAGCTATTAACAGTTTTTTAGTTGAATATTTTTTATTCAATCAATTACTTGATAAATTAAAGAATCCTATTCAAATCTCTCTTTTTCTACCCCTATATCTTGTGTCAACTTTGCGGACTGGTTCATACTTGATTCTTAAAATTTTTTTTTTTCGAGTTATGCTAATGAACAGTCATCTACTCCTTTGTAGTTCTTGTTTCATATTTGAATAAGGATAAAATTTATTAAACAAAACTATGAAGCTTAATGAGTAGGGTGGAGGAAGAGGGAAAGCTGGTACTTATAAAAAGGTTGTGCTACAATGCATCAATGCATGGATATGCCAGCTGTATATAAGAGTTATAAAAGCGTATATAAAACTGGTAGACAATAATAAAAAGTAGTTTCAAGACTTAGACAAACAAATATTACAAAATTTATATATCTATGTTCAAGTTTTATATGGTTGGTTTCAAGTTTACGAATTTTGTATGTCATTATGTTGGAAAAATTTTAATTTTTTGGAATGAAATTGATGTTACAAATTTATTGTTTATGACTTATTATGATTTAATTCGAATTGATTTGTATTGAATCAAATTTATTTTGTGGTTACAAATTTAATTTTCAATTAAATGGATTTGGATGTTAAATTTTCCTTGGCCTATATAAAGAGGTCCTTTCTTCATTTTTTAAGACACCAAAAAATTAGAGAATTCTCTCTAGTGCGTTCTTTCTTTAGTTTTCTTAAGGAGTCCTTGTGTGATAAAGTTTGGAAAATTTCCAGTTCGCCTGAGCAAAAGGGTTGCCTGAGCAAAAAGGTTGTGCTTCCCTTGTTGCTTAATGTCATTTTATCCTAAAAGACAAATGCTGGCATAATTCTCAAGCACCTAGTGGAGAAGATGAACCTATTTTAAGGACATTGTGTGATACACAGGCCTTAGCAATTTTTGTTGATATACCAAGTGCTTATTCAATAAATTTAATTTAAAGTTAATTTAAATTATTATTATCACTTATCCTCATATACTACATGTATTTTCTAACAATCTTAAAACATATTATTGCCTTAAAAAAGGTTTATAACTAGATTGCATTTTGAATATATAAATTGCTCTTGGCATATATTTGTTGATATATATTTGGTTTGAAATTTATGTAGAGGAACTTTTGTAGTTTGTTCGTGTGGACTAGTAGTAAATAGAGAAGTTTTATCTAAGGAGACTAGGTTTAAAGAGGAAGCAACTATGACCACTCCATGTCTTTCTTGGGAATTTTCTTGTAAAAAAAAATTGTCTAAAGAGGCTAGGTTTTAATTGAGACCTATTTGTGAACTCTCATGTCTTTCTTGGAAATTATCAATTGAAAGCTATTTAGTTTCTCTCAAACTATAGTTTGGTTCAAGAAATTAAAAATTATTTGATTTATTAATGTCACAGATGGTTGTTATTGCCAATGCTAAAAATATGACAGGTTCTCAATAGCTTAATGTCATTACTGCCTCAGCTATACCGATATCTATTCCTGTGAACTATGGTGAAAAACCGAAAAAATTCAATGGACTGAATTTTAAGAGGTTGCAACAAAAGATATTGTTTTACTTGACCACTGTGGATTTGGCGAGGTTCTTGACTGAGAATCCACCTAAGCTTAATGAACATCAGCAAGATGTCAAAGTTGTTAGTGTTGTTGGAAGCATTCTAATTTCTTATGTCGTAATTATGTCATGAATGATTTGTCAAACTCATTATACAATACGTATATTGAGAAAACCTTGGCTAAGGAATTATAGGAGTCATTTGAAAAAACAAGATTGAGGATGTTGTATTCAAAAAGTTTATGGTGGGCTACTTTCTTGATTATAAGATAGTGGACACCAATACTATGATAAGTTAAGTGCAAGAGATCCAAGTGATCCTCCATGAGATATATGTTGAAAGGATGGTCTTGAGTGAATCCCTTCAAGTAGTAGTTGTGATTGAGAAGCTAAACCTATGCATGGATGGATTTCAAGAATTATCTCAAGCATAAGAGAAAAAAGATGAACAGGGAAGAGCTTGCAGTCAGATTTCGTATTAAAGAAGACAATAGAGGCTTAGAGAATAGAAGTTCAACTACTTTAGTAGTAAAGGCCAATGTTGTGGAGCATGGTCAAAGCTCTAACACAAAGAAGAAAATATCCAAGGGAAATGCTTCAATTATGGGAAGATGGGTCACAAGGCTTTGGATTTTCGATTTTTGAAGAAGAAAAAGAATAAAGCAAATGTGATGGATGGCATATCACAAGACGTATTGGAGATAAGCCTATCTATGATTGATCCTGAAGTCAATCTAGAATAGTGGATTGACACTAGAGCCACAATGTATGTTTGTTCTTACAAGGGCCTGTTCACAACCTTTGAACCCATTATATAAGAAGGAAAAGTTGCTCATGGGTAACTCATCTATGTCTGAGGTACAAGGTCTGGGCAAAGTGGTTTTGAAGATGACCTTTAGGAAGGAGTTGACTCTAAACAATGTTACGTATGTTCTAGAAGTCCTCAAGAACTGACGTTGTGTTTGGTGCACCGTATAGGATTGTATAATTACTATTGTAACGGATAGCATTGCATGAAATTATATAATATAGGACTGAGTAAACTCTATATTGTGTTTGGTTTATCACTGTATTATATAAATATTATACAATACAGTATTTGATAAAAGATTGTATTTAACTATATTAAATTTCTTACAATAATAAAAATGGTTTAAAATTAATAAAATATTTTAAAATATAATAATTTTAAAAATTATTTATATTAAATTAATTTTTTAGATAATTAATTTTTTATTTAAATATTTAATAAATTATATTTATTTATTAAAATAATTCATTTAAATATTCAATAAACTAATAAGTTAAATATTTATTTATTTATATATGTTTGCGGTATTTATTGTAAAAAACTGGAACAAAAACTAAAGTTGTATAATTTAAATATTTTAATAATATAATATAATATAATATAATAATTTAAAATTATTTATATTAAATTAATTTTTTAGATAATTAATTTTTTATTTAAATATTTAATAAATTATATTTATTTATTAAAATAATTCATTTAAATACTCAATAAAATAATAATTTAAATATTTATTTATTTATATATGTTTGGTGTATTTATTGTCAAAAACTGAAACAAAAAATAAAGTTGTATAATTTAAATTTTTTAATAATATTATATTATATTATATATATTATAATATATTATATTATATTATGTAATATTATATTATATAAAACTTATGAATTAAAAATTATATCCAACAATTCCCTATATCCTTATCCTATCCATCCTTAACACATGGTGGGGGGCATCATTATTTTGCTTCCTTTTATACGGTCCTTATACGGATCTTATGCAACCTTTTACTATGCTATCCACCCTTCAGCCGCACCAAACACAGTATAAAAAAATTTTTTGCAAACAGTACTTTTTGTACTATACTATACGGGCTGCCAAACACGCCCTTAGTGGTTGGTTCATTTGGGAACAAGCATGGATTTCGCATAGTCTTTAAGTCAGATAAATTTGTACTGATTAAAGGTGATAAGTGTGTTGGAAAGGGATATGAGAGTGAGGATATGTTTAAACTTAAGGAAAAATTTTATTAATGACCCTAACTTTAGCTCGAAAATCATAAATGACCCTTATTTTTTAAAAATTAAGCACAAATAACCCTGCCTTTATCTCATCTTTGTTAAGTTGGATGGCCACCTATGAAACAAATTTAATGCTCTTTGAGGGTTTAAAAACTTTTATCTCATCTCGATTAAGTTGGATGGCAACTAGTGAAATGACATTAATGCCTTTTAGGGGTTTGAAAATTTTTTTGAGAGATGGACACAATTCCAACCCCAAACATGTACATTACACACTTTCACCATTACCATTACACCAACTACTTAATTGTATCTGTTATACACAAATTTTATTATTTATTATAATATTGATTTTAAGTCGAAAAAATAACCAAATTTCTCATCTCTTTCATCTTCCATTCATGTCGATCTATCATTAACTCCTTAACACTGGTAGCACAACCCACCATCTTAGGACTAAACCTCGATTGATCTACCACCACCATTTTTGTTTAAATTCCAATATTTATTTAAAAAAATGAAAAAAAGATTAAAGTAAACTAGCATTCAACAATAACGGAGTAGCACCACCTCGTAAAAGTCATCGTCTCTACCATTTCTACCACCTCAAAGCGGTCGTCTCCACCAACTTTACTAGGCCCAAAATGCCTCTTTTGTTTGTGCACATTCAAGCACCACTATCAACTTCTTCTTCTTTCACTTTGCTATAATTGTAGAATTTAAATTTTAGAAATTTGTAGATAGTTGATGATGTTGAGTTTCTTTGAATATGTTAAGAAATTGATTTTTTTCCTATTAAGTTTAATCTCAATTGAGTATGTGCGAAAATGGAATTGATTTCAAGAGAGAGTTTTAAGGAGTGTGGAACCAGAGAATTCAAAGACGAAAAGGGGGCTGCAATGTGGTAGTATTACAATGGGTGGCGAGGGGTGGGAGAGGTTCTACAAATAGATGGGGCTGGTGGATATTATGCTAAGGCGTTTGTGCAAGATTTGTAATGTGGAGTGTTACTTTGAAACTTTTAATTATGGATATATTCAAATTTCTTAAATTAAAATAAGATTTGTTAAATGATTTTATATATTGAGATAAAATTACTTATCTACCCTTCCATTGTTAAAGTTAACAAAAATAATTTAACAGTAAGGTTATATTTACCTATTTCTGGAAAATGGGGGTCATTTTTTATTTTAAAGCGAACTTAGGGTCATTTGTGAAATTTTTTCTTAAACTTAATATAACGACTATAAAACCCAAAATCAATAAAGCTAGTTCTTCTACTTATTTGATTGAGTCTTCTTTTTTATGGCATGGTAGACTAGGACATGTTAATTATGATACATTACATAGATTAATTAGCTTAAATCATATTCCCTCTTTCCAAATTGATTCAAAACAAAAAGTGTGAAACTTGTGTTAAGGCAAAATTAACAAGGTCATCTTCCCAAACAATAGACAAAAAATATTGAACCTCTTGATTTATTTCATAGTGATATTTGTGATTTGAAATTTGTTCAAATAAGGGGTGGTAATAAGTATTTTATTACTTTCGTCATAGTAGCACATAATACGGTTATGTGTATTTATTGAAAAGCAAGGACAAAGTAGTAGAGAAGTTCATTCTCTATAAGAATGAGGTTAAAAATCAATTTAACAAGAAGATTAAGGGCATTAGAAATGATCATGTAGAGAATATGAATCACCTTTTGGTGAGTTCTATGCAAAACATGAAATAACACATTAAGCCATACCACCTTATTCGCCTCAGTCAAATGGAGTTATTGAACAAGCACCTTGAAAATAAAAGATAAATGTAATGTTGTTGAGTTTTGGGTTGCCTCAAAACATGTGAGGGGGAAGCTATTTTTTTTAGCTAATTACCTTTTAAATAAGGTACCCTGCAAGAAAGATGAAAAGAATCCTTATGAATTATAGAAAGGAAGAGAGCCTTCCTACGAATATTTATGAGTGAGGGGGTGTCTTACCAAAGTAGTGGTACCTATACCTAAGAATATGAAATAGGTACAAAAATAGTTGATTTCACTTTCATGGGATATGCTGATAATAGTAAGGCTTATCAGTTTCTTGTGTATAAGTCACAAATCCCACACATACACAAAAACACGATAATGAAAGCGAGAAATGCATTGTTCTTTGAACATTAATCTCCATATAAATCCATTTAGAAGGACTAAAAAAATATATAAAAGTGTCAAAATAAACATAACAAGAGAATAAATTCCTCCAACAATTGATTTCAGTTTCTTTTCATTTTCTTTCCAAGAGATTTATTGGAGTGGAGATGAAGTATAGCTATTGATATGGAGATTGGATTTTGAAAGAAGAATGAGAGAGAATATACGGTAGAGAGAGAATGAGTATCGAACATGACAGAGTGAGTAAAAATTAATGGATAGAGAGGATATCTAAAGAGTCATCTGCGCAAGGTAATGATTTTAATTAACCTTTTAATCCATTTATTCGCTATGCATGAAAGTGCTGAAAAAGTTTGGTCTAGATTTAACAACAGTACCAAAATCTGGATGGATTAGAGAATGTGTGTGTGTGTGTGTGTTGCCAGAGGATGTTTGTTTTCATATATGTCTAAGTCTAAATTTGAAATAAATTTTATTTATTCAAACTTTTTGAATAAAGAAATTTTATTTTTAGAATTTGATTTGATTTGGCTCATAAGATTTTGGTTGTAATCCCTTTGGGACCAGTTATCTGGAACATGCGCATGTCTCATTTTTTTGTCTTTTAGGCTGCCAAGCTTGTGGGGTATGGATATAGCCCTAGTTTTAAGAACTCAATGAACAATGAAAGGGCAAAGTGTTAGCCCTAAGGCTACATGATAATTTTGATGATAACAATACACATTGATTAATTAAGATTTACTAACATGTTTATTTATGTGCAAGAGTAAGATCATTGAAATAATTTTAAAATCAAGAAGAGGCTTATTAAAATGAAGTGTTGAAGCTAAGGAGAAGACTACATGTTAAAGGCACCAAAGTTTAAGAACAAGGATTGACTCAAGGAATGTGACACATGAGCAATGTTCAATCAATTGGTCATATATATCTCTATAAATATCCAAATGACGTGATTCTTGAGCCTTTGGAAAGCTTACTCAATTTATAACATTTCATATGTTTTAATGAAATTCAAATTTCAAGTGCAAGGTTGTCCAAATCATCATGCAAGTTGAAAGACAAATGGAAGCAGCTGACATGAGCACCGAATACTCCTTTGGACATATCTTGAGCTAGAAAAATCAAAATGACTTGATTCTTGTGGCATTGGAAAGATGACTTAATGAAGAACATTTAATATGTTTTGAAAAAATTCAAATTTCAAACAGAAGGCCGACATAATTGACATGCAATTCGGTGGACTGACACAAAGAAGAAAAATCAACTCACATGAGCACCGAATGGTGTTTTGGCCATATCTTAAGATAGAGATATCAAAATGCTTTGATTCTTAATGTTTTGGAAATCTTATTCAAATATGCAGATTTTCATGTTTTGAAGAAATTCAAATTTGAAACGAAAGGCTGATCGAATTATCATTCAATTCGATGGACTGACACAGAGAAGAAAAATGAACTCACATGAGCACTGAATGATTTTTTGGCCATATCTTAAGATATAGATATCCAAATGCTTTGATTCTTAATGTTTTGGAACGCTTATTAAAATATACAGATCTTTCATGTTTTGAAGAAATTCAAATTTCAAATGGAAGGCTGACAGAATTATCATTCAATTTGGTAGACTGACACAAGAAAGAAAAATCAAGTCACATGAGCACCGAATGGTTTTTTGGCCATATCTTGAGCTACAAATATCCAAATGACTTGATTCTTGATGCGTTGGAAAGCTTATTAAAACATGCAAATCTTTTATGTTTTGAAGAGTTTCAAATTTCAAACGAAACATTGACAAAAATGACAGACAAGATTGCAGTTTTTATGCTGGGCAGAAAATTTAGAGATGGTGTCTTCACTTGATTAAGTTCATCTCATTTGCCTATAAAAGGAGCCCTTCTCCCATGCATTCAGCAAGAAAAGAGAAGTGCAAGAGAAGCATCTATCAAGCAAAAAAAACAAGAGAAATATCAAGTCTAGAGAGCTTTTATATTCTTTATCTACTCTTTGAAGAGAGTTGTACTTTTGTTGTAAAAATTATCCTTGTTCTTGTATTGTGGTAAGAGTGAGATATTCTTGTAAAGGATAATAATTATCCTTGAGAGAACTCTTGTTGTGTGTTATCAAGAGTTGAAGGAAGTTGCCTTGGTGAGGTTGTTCATCAAGAAGAACTCTTGGTGTGGTGTTATCAAGAGTTGAAGGAAAGTGCCTTGGTGAGGTTGTTCATCAAGAAGAACTCTTGGTGTGGTGTTATCAAGGGTTGAAGGAAAGTTGTCTTGGTGAGGTTGTTCATCAAGAAGAACTCTTGGTGTGGTATTATCAAGGGTTAAAAGAAGTTGCCTTGGTGAGGTTGTTCATCAAGAAGAACTCTTGGTGTGGTGTTATCAAGAGTTGAAGGAAGTTGCCTTGGTGAGGTTGTTCATCAAAAAGAACTCTTGGTATGGTGTTATCAAGAGTTGGAAGAAAAAGTCTTGGTGAGATTGCTCATCAAGCAAGTTGTAAAGATTTCTACAACTTAGTGGAAAGCTTAGCTCGTAGAGCTAGAAGCCCGTGGACGTAGGCAAGGTTTGCCGAACCACGTACATCGAGTTTGCACTCTCTCTACCCCTATCTCTTTATATTTACTTGCAGTTGTGATTGTTCATTATTGTATTCTCTTGATTGCATTCTATTTTCATCTTCTTCACCTTTATTTTCAAAGAAAGAGTTAAATAATTTTGATCTTTCAAGAAAAGTTTTCTAAATCCGTTTTTATAAATAAAAAACCAATTCACCCCCCCCCACCCCCCCCCCCCACCCCCCCCCCCACCCCCCCCCCCCCCCCCCCCCCTTGGGTTGCCATACCTGGGTCAACACAAAGGACTTTTGGGTTATTAAAAAAAAAAAAGATCATCTAAATTTCTCTTTACTAGTTTCTTGAACGCAATCGAATTCCTGACAAAAGATTTCTTGAACAAATTTTTTAAAATTTGTTAATAATCATTGAAAAAAAAAACTTGTTGGACAGCAAACATACTTGTATTAAACAATTCCTAAACATGAGGAATAAATAAATATAAACTAAGCAAATAACTTTCAGAAACTAAGACATATTAAAGATACACAAAATTTTATTTAATACTTACTTATGTCCTAGAATCAATCAAAATTTTATTAACAAAATGATTGATATTAAAAAAAGAATTAAAATTGATAATTGAAGAATTAAAATAAGTAGAAAGTCCTATTAGTATAATTATGTTTCTTTTAGAGTTTTGTATAAAATCTCATTCCCTTTTACGGTTGTAACATATAGAAATTCTAGTAACAAATATATGTGTGTGTGTGTGTGTGTGTGTGTATTCATGAACAGGTATTTTGTAAAATGAAAAAGTTTAATTTGCCAAGCCTAAAACGAAAAATTCTGGTCCACCCTTAACATTATACCAAAACTGTTCAACTTATGAAGTCATTTTTCAATCATATTGATTTCCTATTTGTTATATTATTTATTATTTACGTGTTAACATAGCCCAGATAACGAGTATTAGAGATAATAGAGGGTTTAGGGGAAACATGATTTTCTCTCAAATGACACCGCCGGAGTTACTGTTTATTTCGCCGGATTTGCGAGTTACGTTTTGAGATTCACACATATTGTAGATCGAAATACGCTAATCAAACTTTCCTTCTTGAGTCTTTCGAGATTTCGAACGGAAAACGTTCAAATCTACAGAAAAAGGGTATCGGTTTTCACTATTCACGACGGCAGAGTGGCGAGTGAATAGTCACTGCCAGCGTGGTCAGCTTCATCTCGGCCCGTTCTGCAAATCTTTCTTCAGCACCGAAATCTGTTTCGACCGTTTTCAGCCCCGTCCACGGAGTTTTTAAATTACTATTCACCGCCGCTTTTCTGTTCGACGGCGAGTGGGTCGTCACCTCCGGTACCAAAGTGTATATCAAGAGGCGTCGATCAGGTTTCCCTTCTGTAGTATCATCGGATTCCCAGTATTTCTCCCTGAAATCGCATTTATATTTTCGGAGATACTATTCCTGACGGCGGCAGTACTGTTCATCCGAAAACACTATTCATCGATTCTTCTAGGTTACTCATCAGCCTATTACATGCATATTTGCTTCTTGGCTGACACCCAGATTTCTTACGGATAATCAAATCCAAGGAGCGACATCAACAGAAACTATTCACTAGTTCTTTTTTCATACCCGTTTTGGTGACCGGTATGCACACCCTATATCGCAATTTCATATTATCTTCTTTAATTTGTTCTTAAACTGTTGTGAACTTGCTTTTTTGCATGCACCTGGTTATTTGGATTGTCGGTTGGATACTTTGGTTGAATTGACTGATTTGGAGATATTTGGTTGAATTGATTGTTGGTTGGTATTTTGGAGTTTTGGAGTTAATTTTGGTTTATTGCTTCCGGTTGAGGTTACCCACTATTTTAACCACACATTTTCTAGCCTACACTACACCATCCCTACTATGGCCACCTCCGCCCCTAACAAACAGAACCAGACCCAACGCCCGCCTCGTGCCACTCAAACACACCCACCTGCCCGAAACACCACCCTCAAACAAACCTTACCCAAACCACCCGGTTCTTGGGTTGATAGGGTTCGGGTTACTGAGGCCAGCACTAGATTTTGCCTTGACTCGATAGCCCGGAAGGACCCAGGTTCAATCCTTAAGCTCCTTGATGAGCTGGTTGATGATGCGGGGGCTGATTGGTTGCGCTGTATCGTGGGTTTTTTTCCTGGGTATACTATGCCTTTTCATGCTGCACGTTCCATTACGATGCGTGCATGGCAGTCTAGTGGTTTAGAGGATGTCCGCTCTACTGGGACGGGATTCTTGATTTTCAGATTTAGAACAGTGGAGGAGGTTCAGGATATTTTAGAGAGAGGACCCTGGATGTTTGGTGGGAAGCACATCATTCTTCAACAATGGAATCCTCATTTCTCTTTTGATCAGAGCAGGATTTCCAGGATTCCAGTCTGGATTCGGTTATATGGACTACCATTTCCATTGTGGTCAACCAAAGCACTCAGTGCTATTTCCAGTATGGTTGGTCGACCTTTATCATGTGACAGAATGACTTATGAGCACACTAGGTTATCCTATGCCAGAGTCTGTGTTGAGATAGATGCGGAGATCCGGTGTAAGCTTTCTTCTGAACCGATCAAGATCAGGGTAGAATATGAATGGAAGCCAAAACGATGTCCCAAGTGTTGTTTGTTTGGCCATACTTGTCCGATACCTGTTGCAACTTCTGCTCGTACAGAGGCTGAGGCGTCAGTTACTACTACAGCCCTCATCTTGAGAGATAAGGGGAAGACTGCTGACCCTGTTGTTGCAGCAGCTGTTCATATTGAGCCTGGCCAAGATCAGATTAGTGCTGAAGATATAACCCCAACTCTAAAAGACAAGGGTAAAGGTATTGTTACTGACTCCACACCAGCTGGACCTCTTGCACTATTGACTTCAAATCCAGTAACTACCGGGGCAGATTCGATGGAAAGGATCTTTACTAAACTAGGCCAGATTGCTACCCATGGTTCGAGTTTTGAGTCAGATTCTGATCCCGATTCACTATCTCCTATTGAGACTCACCAGGATCAAATTCTGAAGTGCCCTGATAGCCCTGTAGCTACTTTACCTGATTCTTCAAGGATTGCTCCTCCAAAGAAGGTTATTGCTCCGGGTTCTCCAAAAACCCTTACGGAGCCTTTGGATAGTCGACGATCTAACTCTATTTCTATTCCTCTTGCTGGTCAAGGTAAAAAGGTCCAGAGTAAAAAGGGTGACAATGGGGGCAAAGGAGGCGTGCGCCCCAAATGATTTCTTTTTTCAGTCATGAGTTATTTCCAATTTCCTATGATAGGAAGTTGGAATATTAGAGGCCTTAATGGCTTCTCTTCACAGCGGGCAGTTAGAAATTGGATTTCTAAGTATTCTTTAGGTTTGATTGGTCTCTTAGGGACTAAGGTTGATCAGCGACACCTTGCTTCAGTGGTTTAGGGTATTTGTCCTTCTTGGAAGTTTTTATCCAATGCCACTGAGTCAATTGCTTGCCGAGTTTTGGTGTGTTAGGATCCTACATTGTATAGGTTGAGTGATCTGCAGCTTTCTTCACAGTGGATTGTTTGTCGGGCTACCAGATTATCTGATGGGGTTTCTTTTGGTTTGCTATTTGTTTATGGTTCTAATGATCCGGGTGTCCGTCGACAGTTATGGGACTGTATCAGAGCTCAGTCCAGGGATTTTGGTGACTTACCTTGGTTGGCATTAGGTGATTTTAATGCGATTTTACGCTCGTCGGATAGAGTTGGAGGGGATCAGGCTTGGAGTGGTTATATGGATGATTTTGGTCAGTGTATACATGATGCAGCATTGATCAGAGTTCCATCTCTTGGACTCCGGTATACTTGGCATAATGGGCAGTAGGGAGAGGGTACTATTCTCCGGACTCTTGATTGGAGTTTCGGTAGCACTTCTTGGTTCTTGACTTGGCCAAACACAACTTCTGAGATTCTTCCACGGGATGTTTCTAATCACAGTGCTTTGGTCATAAGGTTTGGAGATCAACGTAGGCAGACCTCTAGTCCTTTTAAATTTTTAAACTTTTGGGCTGACCGAGAGGATTTTTTGGAGATTGTTCAGAAAGTATGGTCTACGCTTGTGGACGGGGATCCTTTGTTTCGAGTTACGCAGAAATTGGGGTTGTTGAAACGGGAGTTTAAGACTTTGCATGCCAAGGCCTCTAGTCACATCTCTAGTAGGGTCAGTGAGGTTAGGGCTCAGTGGGCAGTAGCTCAGGCTGCTCTGGATGAGAGCCCTTCTTCCCCAGAGTGTATTTTGGTTGAGAGGGATTTTGCTAAGCAGTATTTTTAGTTGTGCAGGGATGAAGAGGCTTTCTTTCGGCAGAGGTCTAGGATCCAATCGCTCTCTCAGGGGGATCAGAATACTAAATTCTTTCACAAGTCTCTGATCCATAGACAAGTCAGGAATCAGATTCGTCAGCTTGAGGATGAGGTTGGCACCATTGTTACAGATAGAGGCGACTTAGGTCATCTAGCTGTGAGGTATTTCCAGAAATTGCTTACAGCTCCTCCTCGCCCTTCTCTTGTAGATGCTTCTCGATTTTTCTCTGGCAGAGTTTCTACGGAGATGCTGCCTTCTTTAGTGTGCCCTATTACTGATAATGAGATCAGGTCAGCTTTATTCTCAATTCCCGATGATAAAGCTCCAGGACCGGATGGGTACACTTCTCTATTCTTAAAACGGGCTTGGGACAATATTAGTGTTGAGTTTATGGCTGCGGTGCGCTACTTCTTTGCGACTTGTCGGATGCCGAAGTGTGTTAATGCCACTCGGATTGCCTTGGTCCCCAAGGTTGAGACTCCTCGGACTATGAGTGACTTTCGACCAATCTCATGTTGCAACGTTCTTTACAAGTGCATCTCTAAAGTGATTGTAAACCGGTTCAAAGCAGTGTTACCTGATGTAGTTGGGAGTTCGCAGTCAGCTTTTGTCCCAGGTCGGAGGATCTCTGATGCCATTCTATTGACACAAGAGCTTATGCATAATTACCACCTTGGGCATTCGCCTCCCCGGTGCGCGTTAAAGGTGGATATTCGCAAAGCTTTTGATACTGTCAGTTGGGATTTCATCATTTTGGGATTAAGGACGATTGGTATCCCAGAGTGTATGGTCCGATGGATTGCGACATGCATGTCTTCTGCTCACTTCTCGGTCGCTTTAAATGGAGAGCTTCATGGTTTCTTTCCCACTTCTAGAGGTGTTCGACTGGGTGATCCGTTGTCGCCATACCTTTTTGTGTTGGCCATGGAGGGTTTGAGTGGTATTCTTCGGGAGGCTTCTCAGCGGCCTGGATTTCGATACCATTGGAGATGCCAGCAGATTTCTCTTACTCATCTTTGTTTTGCAGATGATCTGATGGTTTTTTGCAGGGCAGATGTGGGCTCTGTTAGGGTAGTTCATGATGCTTTGCAGGAGTTTACAGAGCTCTCTGGTTTAGTTACGAATTCGGCCAAGAGTCATGTCTTCTTATCTGGAGTCAATGATGAGGATCGTACAGTGTTGCAGTCCATCTTGGGTTTTCAAGTGGGGAGTTTGCCAGTCCGATATTTGGGGGTGCCACTGATTAGTACCAGATTACGCTTTTCAGACTGTGTTCCTTTGATAGAGCGGATTCTCTCGAGGGTCAGATTGTGGACATCTGCTGTGCTGACTTATACTGGCCGTCTCCAGTTGATTAAGTCGGTACTATTTTCCATCCAGGTCTATTGGTCATCTATGTTTATTTTACCGGCAGCTGTGGTACGGAAGATCGAGGGTATTCTGGCTGCTTTCCTGTGGAAAGGAACCTCTTTGTCTCATTTTGGGGCCAAAGTAGCTTGGGATTCGGTTTGCTATCCATTGAAAGAAGGGGGTTTAGGAATCAAGCAAGTGAAGGAGTGGAATCGTGCTGCTATTTTGAAGCATGTTTGAAGACTTCTTTCTGACAAGTCTTCCACATGGTCTTTTTGGTTTCATAAGGTACTCCTTCGGGGTCGCTCGTTTTGGCAGGTTCGGGTTACTTCTGGGGCCTCCTGGTCTTGGAGGAAGATTTTACAGAGTCGAGATTGGTGCAGGGGTAAATTTGTCTCTTCAATTGGAGATGGACGTGATACCTCACTTTGCCAGGATTACTGGTTGCCGTAGGGGCGTCTTTGTGATTTGTTTTCATTCAGGATTCTTTCATCTACAGGTCTTCCCTCAGATGCAAAGGTCTCAGCTATCATTCAGGATGGAGATTGGGGTTTTCCTGAAGGTGGACCGAACCTCAGACGGGTTTGGGACTCTATCCGCATCCGACCTATGATGGGGACTCTTGACCATATTGTTTGGAAGGGCCACACCTCTGGTATTTTCTCTATTGCCTCAGCGTGGGAATTATTACGGAGTAGACGCTCGGTAAACTCCTTTCATCATCTTCTGTGGTTCCCTGGCCATATTCCAAGGCACTCCTTTATACTTTGGCTTGCCTCATTGGGCCGTCTTCGTACTATGGATCGACTACGAAGTCATGGCATGTTATCTTCTTCAGGCTGTGTTCTCTGTGCTTCAGCAAATGAGACGCACGAGCATCTTTTCTTCAACTGTCCTTTCTCGTCTTCTGTATGGGGGGAGATTTCAGCTAAGACTCTTATTGTTTGGCCATCTTCTGGTTGGCTCTCTCTACTTCATTGGGCTTCTCTTCATCTTCAAGGTAGGAAGAATTTTGGGCATATCCTTGCACGTTTGGTTTTCTCTGCTACAGTTTATTTTCTATGGTATGAGAGGAATGATCGTGTGTATCAGCAGCGACATCGGACTCGTCGTCAGGTGATTGATGAGATTTTTGCATTGGTCCGCTCTCGGCTTCTTACCATTGAGGCCAAGTATGTGATCACTCCTCAGCTTCGTGCTATATGGGGCCTTCGTTATTAGTTGGTTTTTTTAGTTTTGTTTTGTTTAATTGGGCACATGCGCCCTTTTGTTGCATTGTCTTAAGAATGTTAGCTTTGTTGCGGTCGTTATTGGGCCTACGCGCCTTTTCTTTTTTGTTGGGGCCTTTTGGCTCCATATCTCACTTTTTATTTGAGGCCTTTGGGCTTCGTTTTTCTTCCTTTTGGACTTGTGAGTACTAAGTACTCTTCTTGGGGTATGCCCCTCGTATTTTGTACAATCTTTTTTTTTATGTGAATAGTAATTTTTCCAAAAAAAAAAATAGCCCAGAAAATTAATACTTGAAGACACGAAATTTGGAAAAGGTTGATTTAGAAGTATGGTATATCAAGCTAGCCCATAGAAAATATTGTAACTTTGGATCCTAAAATTTAGAAAAACATCTTTACATGTCTCTTATGTCAAGCCCCCTATCTTACGAACAAGTAAAGACTTTTAAGTCACTTTCCAAGCCATTTATCTTGGGGCACTCAAGACATTGCCCTCATATTATATTAAGAGTAAAAAGCAAATGTAGAAAAGATTACATATATCATTGATCAATGTAGGGATGACAAACCAACCCGACCGGGGCCGAAGACCTAGAAAACCCGATCATCCGGGGTTGGGGTAATTGGCAGGGGTCGGGGTAGGAATTTTCTGCCCGGTCGGGGCCGGGGACCCGGGATTGAACCCGGGGTATTCAATTGAAATTAAAAACTATATTAATTTAATCCATTAATTTTCAATTCTTAAATATAACCCCTTAAGCCCATAAGCCATTTTACTAAAATAACTTCTAAAAAGTCCAACAAGTTTGACCCAAGCCCAAGCCCAACCTCAGCCCACCTTTTTTCTTAAAAAATTAAATAAATTTTAAAAGAAAGCAAAATTTGAACTCGCTCCCTCAACAAACAAGGCTAATACAAGCTACCATTGGGCTACAACACACTTTGCAATTGAAAAAGCAATATAGAAAACCTTTGTATTTATTCTTTTTTTAAATTAAAAGAGTTCTAAAGATTTGCATCATATGAGATTCAAACCCGAGTTTCCATTTTAAACAATAAAGCTATGGGCCGTTGGGCTATGACCCACTTTGCTTGAAGAACCCATGCAATATATATATAAACAAAATAAAAAAGAATCAAAATTTAAAAAAATTTTACAACCCGAGTTTTAATCCCGGGTCATTGAAAATCCCGGTTCCGCCCGGGGTACCCCGGCCCCGGCCCCGAAAAAAAAAATTTCGGCGAATTTCCCGGGACCGGGGCTTGGAATTGAAGGCTGGGGCCGAGGACCGTCGGCCCTGACCCCGACCCCGGGTTTTGCCATCCCTAGATCAATGGCACCTTTTAATTTCTTGGTGTTATCTAGAAATACTGGAAAACACCTTTACATGTCTTTTATGTAAAGCCCCTTATCTTACGAATAAGTAAAGACTTTAAGTTACCTTCAAAGTCATTTATCTTGGGGCACTCAAAAATTGCCCTAATATTATATTAAGAGCAAAAGGCAAACGTAGAAAAGATCACTTACATTGATCAATTGCACCTTTTAATTTCTTGGTGGTTATCTAGAAATACTTAACTTTGGATTAAAAATTTAGAAAACACCTTTCATATATCTTATGTCAAGCCCCTTACCCCACGAATTGGTAACTAAATAGTTAACTAATTTTTTAACCCATTAACTGTGGGGAACACTTGACATATTGCCCTAATATTATATTAAGGGTCCAAAAAAGAAAGGAAGCAAAAGATTACATACATCTTTTAATATCTAGTTTTCACACTAGGTTGTGTCCACTATAAGTGGAACTCAAGGAAATTAATTGATATGCACTCTCTTCGAGTTCTTTGTCCATCCATTATATCGTTATAAAATGGATAAAATTAAAACCTTCAAAAATTTGAAAAATATTTGGCTCCTGCAAATCAACTTTCTGCTCATTGTTATCGTACCCTCAACGATGGCTTTGACCTTAGGGAATGAAACCGACGGACTAGCTTTGCTTGCTTTAAAGCATCAGCTTACTGGCGGTGTTCCAGAAGCTTTGGGTTCTCGGAATGATACTCTTCACTTCTGTGAATGGCAAGGTGTTACATGTGGTAGGCGGCATCAGAGGGTGATTGATCTCAGAATAAGCAGTCGGAACTTCGCTGGTTCTATATCTTCGTCAATAGGTAATTTAACTATCCTCAAGGAAATTATTCTGAAAATAATTTGCAAATATACCCAGTGAATTTGGCAGTTTAAGGCGACTACAGTTTCTTAATCTATCATATAATAATCTTCGAGGCGAAATCCCTGTAGAGGTCACCAATTGCTCAAATCTCCGAATTCTAGATTTAACTACAAATAACCTTACTGGGGAAATTCCTTTCCACTTAGGATCTGTGTTGCAGCTAGCTTCGCTATTCCTTGGAGATAACAATCTAACAGGAGAAATTCCACCTTCTCTGGCAAACCTTTTATCCCTGTCTGACTTGTCACTTGCACTTAACCATTTGCACGGAAGTATTCCGCGTGTTATGAGAGATGCCAAGCTTGAAAATGCTTAATTTTGGTGGGAATAATCTCTCTGGCATGATTACACCACTTTCCAATCTTTCATCTCTGGTAGATCTCGAATTGCCTGTCAACAAATTCTCAGGGAGCCTTGTGCATAATATAGACTTGTCTTTTCCAGATCTTGAGGTACTTTTTCTTGGGGATAACCGTTTTGATGGAAACATTCCCACTTCAATCTCCAATATTTCTAGTCTGCAACTAATTGACTTGCCTTTGAATAACTTTGAAGGTTCAGTTCCTAACGCTTTGGGAAAACTTAAGAATCTTCAGTGGTACTATCTATTAGCGGTAACAATCTCCGAAGTGGGAGACCTGGTGACCTAAATTTTCTCTCTTCTTTAACCAACTGCAGCCGCTTGTCAGTATTGGATATGAGCCAAAATAAATTTGGTGGGAAGCTAACGCACTTTGTAGCCAATTTTTCGACGCAAATCAAGGAGATACTAATGTCAGTGAATCAAATCTCTGGAAGTATTCCTGAAGGCATAGGGAACCTTGCTAGTTTAAATGTTCTTATGATGGATGAAAACTTCTTTGTGGGCACCATTCCAACTTCATTTACAAAGCTCCAAAATCTCCAACGGTTGTTTCTTCCTAGCAACAATTTATCTGGTCATATCCCACCCTGCATTGGTAATCTCTCTAGATTATTTCAACTTGTTTTACATGCTAATAGTTTTGAAGGAAACATTCCACTAACCCTCAGGAACTGCATAAACCTAGAGCTATTGACCCTTTCAGAAATAACCTTAGTGGCAGTAGACCAGATAAACTATTTGGTTTTTTAGAGAAACTAATAAGTGTTAACATCTCTTGCAACTCCATGAGTAGTCCTCTCCCATCTGATTTTGGTAATTTGAATAACCTTATACAATTGATGGTCAACGAAAACAAATTTTCTGGCGAAATTCCTGTGAGACTTGGTGAGTGTTCTGGCTTAGTTGACATTGACTTAGGGGGAAACTTCTTTCAAGGTAGAATTCCTCTATCGTTGAGCTCTTTGAAGAGTCTTGAATTCTTAAATCTCTCTCATAACAATTTATCTGGCACAATTCCCCAACAACTACAAAATCTTTCCTTCTTAAGAACTTTAAATCTGTCCTTCAACCACCTTGAAGGTGAGGTCCCAACATGAGGGGTTTTCAAGAAAGCAACCGAATTTTCTGTCAAAGAAAACAGTAATCTTTGTGGAGGAATTCCTGAATTAAAACTCCCTTCATGCCCCATTCAGAAATCAAGAAAGAAGAGAAACACTCTATCAACCAAGATCATTATTGTTATAATTATTTCCGTTATGCTCTCTTTTACATCAACAGTTGTTCTTGTTATTCTTTGCTGGAGAAGAAAATGTCGAAAGGAACTTGGTCCTGCATCTATATTGGGTGCCAGTTATTTGCAAATTTCCTTCAATGATCTTCTTCAAGCAACCGAAGGTTTTGCGTCGTCCAACTTGATTGGCGCTGGAAGTTTTGGCACTGTATTAATAGAGGATCCCTTCAACAACTTGAAAAACCAATTGCTGTAAAGGTGCTAAACCTGCAAAATCGTGGGGCTATAAAGAGTTTCACAGCTGAATGCAAGGCTTTAAGCAAAGTTCGACATAGAAATCTTCTCAAGATCATAACCTCTTGTTCAAGTGTTGACCACAAAGGCAATGATTTTAAGGCTCTAGTTTTTGAGTTCATGCCAAATGGGAGTCTGGAAAGTTGGTTGCATATATCTGAACAATTTGAACTGAGAGACTTGAAACTCATTCAAAGGCTAGATATTGCAATGAACGTGTGCTATGCATTGGATTATCTTCACTACCATTGTGGGACTCCTATCGTTCACTGTGATCTAAAGCCAACCAATATTCTTCTTGATGATGACATGGTTGCCCACGTGGGTGACTTTGGGCTAGCTAAACTCCTTTCTGGGGCTTCAGCTGAGTTCAGTAGAGATCAAACCAACTCTTCTGCATTAAGAGGAACCATAGGTTATGTTGCCCCAGGTATAATTCCATATATTTTTTTGTTTTTGTTTCCTATATTTCTTAAATTTCTTACGCAGCACAAAAAAAATTAAATATTGCAGAATATGGGATGGGTCCTATGGTGTCACCAGAAGGGGATATTTACAGCTATGGGATTCTCCTACTGGAGACGATTACAGGAAAGAGACCAACGGATGAGATATTCCATGAAGGTTTGAGCCTACGTGATTTTTGTAAGTTAGCATTGCCGGAGCGAGTGAGGTACATTTTGGATCCTCGTTTGCTTCAACAATTGGATGAAAACAACTCCAGAAGAACTCAAGAAATTATGTAAGTTAAAATGCTGGAGTGCTTGGTTTCTTTAGGTAGAATTGGTGTTGCATGTTCCGCAGAATTGCCTCGTGAACGAATGAACATCAAAGATGTTATGACAGAACTACATGCAACAAAGGCTAGGTTTCTTAAGGCAATAATGTGAATTAGCCAATAGCTACTATTTTTATCTTTATTATTTTATTTTATTTTTTGGAGGAGCTGCTACTCTGTTATGCTATTTGCTTCCTGTGCATCAGTAAATTTTTTTCCTACTTTGATTTGTTTCCATTATGATGAATTGCACTATTGATGTAGAAAACTTTGAATTATTATAATCCTTTATTGTTACGTCTATAATGGAATACTATTAAGGGTAAATATATGACCTCCTCGAAGGCTTTCAAAGGTTTATTTAACCCAATGGTATGCAAAAATTAATAAAGCATCCCTTATGGTGAAACTCCAGGACAATACCATACACATCGCCATAGTTCGATAAAATTATATTTCACCTAGGGGGAGATCTAGGGTTCGAAGTTTGGAGGGATCAAACGTCAAAATAGAAATTTGGAATGGGCAGAAGAGAAAAAAGTAAAATTTAAGAGTAAAATTGTAATAAATTAAACAAACTTTAAATGTCAACTTACTTATCTTCTTGTTAATTTGATCATTTACTTCAACTTTTGACAAATATTAGCTCTTAAAATGGCTATTTTATCCCTAGTGATATTTGATATATATTTATATTATAAACTTAAAAGATATTCCTTTTTTTTAATTTTTAATTATTACAATTTGTATAGATAAAGGAAGAAAGTATTGTTATATTTCTTTTAAATAATTAATCACTTTAAAAGTTAAAATTATAATTTATATCACTATAAATTATAGTAACAAATTAAGATAATAGCATTTAAAAATTATGAAAGTAAAAAGTATATTATATTAAAATAGATAATTTTAAAAAATATGATGTATATTGAACCATAGTGAAATAGATATATAATTTTAGATACATAATATATATCAAATATTATTTATTTAGGGGTAAATTAGTCATTTTTCTTCCCTTTCTTTAGAAGTAGTTACTATGAGTATGTTTGGTGTGCGACATTGTATAGTATAATATTGTATTATATAGTATTGTATTATATAATACTAAAAATAATATTATATCAAAATTATATAGTGTTTGGTATACTCATGTATTGTATTAATTTGTACAAAAAAATAAGAATTTTTTCAAAAATGATATACAAACACTACAAGAAAATTACTCTTTAGCGACCAAATTTTCGGTGACAGATGGAAATTGGTAGCAATATGTTTGATTCTACGACGAAAGTATATGTTCGTAGCTGAAGGTGGTGGCCAAAGCTGACGAAGTAAAAATTTTTTTCAACGACCAATATTTCGTCACCACATCCTTATCCAGCGACGAAAACAACGTTAGTCGCAGAAAATCAAGTGGTGGAAAATTATCTTTTAGCGACCATTGAATGTTTTATAGCTGAAAGAAGCTTTTCGCGACCAATTGTGGTCGCTGAAAAGGTTAAGAGATATTGTCCCAAAATCATATTTAGCCACTAGCTAGAGAAGTGGTAGCTAGATGTCATGTCATCTATAGCGACCAAAAGAAATGGTGGCAGAAAATTTCATTTCGTGACCAACATTTTCATTGCTAAAAGGTTAAGGAAATCGATTTTCCCAAGTGATTTGGCTACCATAATGAATGGTCGTAGAATGGCACATACAGCGACCATATCAAATTGTAGCAGAAAATTTCATTCTGCGACCAAAGTTTTGGTCGCTAAAATGGTAAGGAACCCCCAAGAGCTTTAGCTACCACGTTTAAATGGTTGCAGAATGATATATATAGCGACCAAATAGGATCGTAACGGAAAATTGCACTACAACAAAAATGGGATTTCATAACATGCCATGAATGCTGTTGTAAGGTTTTCATAGCATTTTCTGAATGTTATAACTGCCCATGCTATGCTTTCTCTATAGCATCCAAAAAAAATGCTATAAAACAATAGCATTTCATATACCTGTAACAACACTTGAAAAATGTTATCTATAAGTTGTATTTATAGCTTTCTCATAATGCTATAATCTATTTTGAATATTCAATGTTTACATAACATTCATGAATGCTATAAAATTATAGCATTTTCATAATGCTATCATTTATTTTTAATTTCCAATGTTTACATAACATTCATGAGTGCTATAAAATTCTTAGCGTTTTCATAATGCTATAATTTATTTTCAATTTTCAATGTTTACATGACATTCATGAATGCTATAAAATTCATAACTTGCATATGAATGTTATAATTGCTACCATATCCATGACTTCATAATATATAAAATATATCTTATAACACTAAAAAAAATGTTATAATATAATTTTTTTAATTTATTTCATAGCATTCTTTGTTATTGTAAAATTTGTGATTTAATACAATTGGACATTTCAATGATAATATTGTATCATTTCTTAAAAGTTATAAATTTTATGTTATTTACCAATATGTACATAATAATTTTTAAATATTTATAAATCATAATAGCTAGGCACATTCACGTACTCATATATATCATGAATTGCTCAAGTAGAAGTCATCACATATAAATCTAGTATTCAAAGTGCGTAATCAACATTCAACTAAACTTTGTTTACATATCAAAGTCCATCTTTCCCAAAGAGTGATATCTAAACAAAAAGCTAATAACTTGTATCCGAGTCAAAAGCTAGAGTTCCAAAAAATTGGATAGCTTCTTTGTTTCAACTCCCATGAGACCTATGTCATATGTACATTGCATTGGCTATATCCAAAAGGTACTCTATGGCAATAAACCTTCATCCACTTCTTATCATCAACCGCATAGAACATTTGAAAAATTCATTAGAAATAATACCTTAATAGGCATTCTTAGAATAATAAGTTTGAAGAAAAGGACAAAATTATTATAAGAACACTAGGATTATATTTTACTATAAACAAAATTATGATTGAATTTTATTTTAAAACTTGGGAACCTTGCTTTCATAAACAGTCTCTAGACACTTTTATATACAACTAACATATAAAGAATGAAGTACAATCGGGGATAGAACCTAGTTATGGAGAGTTGAATCTTTGATACTGAAGATGATGACTGTCAAGTTTTTGCAAAAGGAAAACAACACTCGAGAAACAAAGGAAAACAAAACTCGAAAACAAAGGAAAACACACAAATACTTCAACTTCCAAATAGGCCTCAAAGATTGTACTTAATTATAACCTAAGAAAAACTTCAAAATAATGCACTTGATCAAGAATTTTATCTCAAAGATTAGTTTCGCTTCACTTCAATTCCTCAAGTGTGTGTGTGTAGAGCCATTTTCACCTAATCATTTGTAACCCGGATGAGTTTATGCATAAAAATGAATCATATTTAATAGTGAATATGTGTGTATAAATGAACTCCATAGGCCTACTTTTCAAGTCACTCTCTACTAATGTGGACATGCACAACACCAAGGATCAAGTAGGACTTTGTTGTTTCATTCTTTTTAAGAACACTCAAGGGTATAGATCTCTTTTTATTCTTTTTTTCTCTTTTTTTCTCTTTTTTTTTTTTTTTTACTACACTTTCCCTCCCCTACACTTAAACAACACATTGTCCTCAATGTTTAAGTACGTGGAAGATAAGTACAGATTGCTTTTTTTTTTCTTCCTTTTTTTTTACAAACACAATAAAACTCACTTGCATTGCTCATAACACAACCCAACCTCCTCTAACTTCCCAAAACCAGAGCATAGCTTAAAATATAATCGTGAATGATCTACATGCTCATAGGTAAGGGATAAACTGTTTAGAAAAAAAAATTCAATTGAGGTTTAGAAATCTTTTAGTGAGTTAACAAAGAAAAAGGCTTATAAAAGCTCAAAGGGGTAACTAGGGATCAATGTTAGTCAAGGTTGGCTATTAAGGCTCAAACGGTCCAAAGATAGCCTAAATCATTTCCTTAATATTGCACAGTCTAGGATTTCGCCTCGAGTGACCATCAAACAAGTTCTAGAATTCATTGAAATCTAAAGAAACACTTAAATTACATAAACTTTCTCTAAGTAAACAAATAACTCAGTGATAATGGCTCGGTGCTCAATGTTGTGCAAGGAATCAAAAGTAAAGTAAAAACCAATATACACTTCAAACACACAGATCCATGCATCATTTATCATTTTCTAAGAGTTATTCTTAATTCAATCATTGTGCTATCATCGACCCACAAAATGCAAGAAAAGAGGTACGTGGCGTTGTTACACCTGAGTCAAAATTGTATATTTCAACAATCCTTAGGACCAGTAACCGCAGACTTAAGGTTTTCAGCCTATATACCTTTATTATGAAAGAACAAAACAAGAAACAAGACACTTCAAACAACATGAAATAAACAAACTACAGATTTATTTAAAGAGAATGCGTTTCAACGGTTCAAGAAACCCCATATTCTACCATTCTCAAGTTTTTTTTCACAAATATCTTTTTTTGAATCGAAACTGATAAAGACAAAACACATAACAACTCTAAATTACATAAAACTAAACTTACTCATAAAATAACAAAGTTCAACAAGTCAGCAAACAAAAACAAGTCAGTTAGAATGGGTCTAAAACGTTTAAAAGTTAGCCTCCTTATTCAGCCATTATAGATTAAAGAGATCCAGAATGCGTTTCAAGAGGACTTAAACTTTTTAAGCCACCACTCTAAAAGCCAAGATTAGAAAATATTACCTGGGGCGAAAGAAACAACATGAAAAATCTCAAAAGAAATGACATGAAAAATCTCAAATAAACACAATAAAAAAACAAACAAAAACGAAGCAAACCAGTAGATAGAGATTACAGATGGAGCGTTAAATCTAGTCTACACCTTTTATTGCCTTTTCCAAACCAATCTATCCAAGCCATTATTGGATCAAGCGAATAGACGAATTCTTGTAGTTTGTCAATTAACTCCCCTGCAGTTGAAGTTGTAACCAGGATTTGCCTCGCTGACAGTGAGATGAAATTTTTTTCTACAGCTTGATCAAGAAAGGACAACAAACCATCAAAAAAATTATTGACATTTAACAAACCAATGGGTTTCCGATGGATGTTTAGCTGTGCCCAAGAGGTGATTTGAAATATCTCCTCTAATGTACCATAACCACCAGGCAAAGCTATAAATGCATCGGACTTAACAACCATATGTGCAATACGCTCATGCATGCTAGAGACCTGTAACTCTTCCCCGATTGTGTTGCCTACGATATCTCGTACAACTAATGGTTTAGGGATAATGCCGAGAACTTTACTCCCTCTTAGGGATGTAGTTGTTGACACACACCCCATTAACCCAAGACTACCCCCTCCATAAATCAAATGAATACCCCTCTCAGCTAATGCCCTACCAAGATCAAGAGCTGCTATTGTAAATTCTCCATCTTTACCAAATTGCGATCCGCAAAATACGCATATATTGTAGAATCGCCGAATTGGTGTTTTCTCCATTTCTACAAGTGTTCTAACCTTGTGTAAGACAATGATGCACGTTAGGTATTATGCTATTCAAGTGCAAGACAGGTTATAAAATGACATTTGAAAATATACAAAATGGATATATACACACGTAAAACTCTTAAATTTGACACACGGGGATATAATTTCGGTGGGGGTTACTCGATACAGATTTATCGCCCCAATATTTGAAAAAATGAGATATGCTTTCGACGGGGTTTAACAAAACCTCCACACTTGTCTCCTACGTGAAGCATGAAAAATGGAAATATACTTTCGGCAGGGTTTGCCAAAACCGCCACACTTGTCTCCCACGTGAAGCATGAAAAGTTTGACTTATCTCCTACCTTGACTTTATGAAAAGCTGCGTGGTTTGTCAAAACTAAAAGATACACAATCAAAAACGACTAAATAACAATAATAACATGATAAACAATGAGGAAAAAAGAAAGAAGAAAGAAGAAAATAGTGATAAAAAAATTAAGAGAGAAACAACAATATGTAAAATTCAAAAAAAATTATGGCTCACATCTTTCCATCCAGTTTTCTTGCAAACTGGCAAATAGGATCATTTAGAGTCAGATTTCCCGGACTATATTGTTGATATTCCGTTCGGAATTGTGTCCATAATTTCATCAGTTCTCTTTACACTAATCCATAAGAATGATCCTTAAGAGCCAGTAAGATATTATCTAACGATTCTTTACTCAATCCATCCTTGATGAACTGCAACTTATCTTCCCTATTTTTAGACACAAATCCTAAAGAACGACATTTCTGGTTACAATTCCATCTAGCACACCTATAACAGACTTGTAACCTTTTAGCACGTCACTTTTTAGCAAGAGTGCTTTTTCCTTGACCAGGCATGTATGCTATAAAATCAATTTCAGATTCGCCAACTAATCTAACCTTAGCTTCGATTAAGCAGCGGATGTCCACAGGCATTTTCATTCTAAGTCTTTTAAATCGTGCTTTATAGATTTTTACCAGAGCATTTTGAGGGAGTGAAGGAAAGCATTTTTGAAGGCCTGAAAGAATGTTTTCATTATCCATAGCAAAGAGAAGAGGAAATATATTACCAAAAATATGTTGAGTTCGTTCTTTTCTTTGATCTACAAGCTTTGACCCTTTTTGGAAGTGTTCTCTGCTTCCTTCTGAGTTTACCCTTTTTGGAAGGATTGCTAGATTTGGCGAGTAGCGGGGCTGCTAGAGTCGGTGCCTCGCGGGGCTGTTGGAGTCAGTGAGGCTGGAATCGACAAGTCACAGAGGATGTGCTGCGGCGCTAGAGAGAACGAGAGAGATGACTTGTAAGTGGGACTGCAGCTTATATATTGTCTAAAGTAAGAGATTATTTTTTATATTGTTCATATATATGTACATTTTACACGTTGCGAAATGTAATTTTTTGTAACACGTCTTTCATACGCATTGCTAAAAAATAATTTCATCAGTTTTTTGCAACACGCCTTCCATAACTACAAATTAATTTTAATATTATGTGATAATTTTTTTGAATAATTAAATACTATTAAAAACAAAGAATAACTTTAATTAGAATATTAAATAACAAAATCTTAAATATTAGATATTAAATTTAAACATTAAATAATTGAAATTAGCTTTTTTAAATTTTAATTTTTAAATTGTAAATTAAATATACCGTTATTTAATATCCAGTAATCATGACTATATATTAATTTAATTAAAAATTAAATATACTATAGTTTAATATCAAGTAATCATGACTATAATTTAACTTTAACTTTCCAGGCTTTACACCATAAACCAAAACAATAGGCGCCCAAATTTCATAAGGCCGAAAAGTAAAGAATCCCCAAGTTTTTCGTCTTTCCAATATCAAAACCCTAAAAGCTTATGTTGTTTAGTCAAAGGTCAGTTCCAGTGTTTTGTTAGAACACACCTTCAGAATTCATCTCCTGGTTTCTGGTCAGTGTTTGGTTTACGACTCCACCTCCAATGTTATTGGTAACTATCAGTTGCATTTTGTTTTTTAATCTTTTGTTTGTTTATCTTTTTTAATACTTTTAATGTTTTTAACCATTGGGTGTATCCTTCATTTTTGTTTGTAGGACTGGAGGATCTTAAGAAGGGGTTGATTATTTGTCTTTGTAATTGCACTTTTTATTATTTTACTTTCGAAGGCTGCTGGTACAAGTGCTTTATCTATGTCTAGCTTGGTTCTTTAATTGTTAAATCTATTATAATTGCTAATGACGAAGGTGTTAGATCTAATCTTCAACAATCTGAATCTTGGTCACTTGATCTAACCTTTGTGATTGAAAGTAAAAAACAGAGTACTATGCTTATAAATTAATAAGACTTTTTGTTTTTTACTCCAAATTGTAGATTGCAACAAAAATATACTAATATAAGACTTTGTAGCCTACGATAACACACGAAATCATTGACAGCTAGCTCCTATGTTAATTCAATTTAGATAACACACGAAGTCATATTATCATTTGGTGTTCCATATTAAATTATTATGAAGACCAAAATTCCAAACATACGCTGAAGGAAATAACTTGAAATCTTATCAAAAACCAAACGGCAAGGCTTAACAGAAAGGTGTGAAGAGTGAACATTTTAAAAGCATAATAAAAATTTTATCACTTCTTACGCATAAATATTTAATACAAAAAATGATCCAATTAGTTTGCCTATATATTCAAGATAAAGAACAAGCTGAAGTAACGATTGCAATAAAAATATAATAATATAAGACTTTGTGGCCTAAATTCATTGACTTCATATATACAATAAAGTAATCTAATAGAAGACTTTGTGGCCTACATTCGTTGACTGCATATATACTTTCCGCCCATATTCTTTGATTTTACTCTAACACCTCAACCATTTGACCACATTAAAGAATAATGTTATTATCTTATTCCCATTAAAGACACTACAACCAAATAGCAACTAATTCATACTAAATTTTAGAGAAAAATAAAATAATAATAAAACAAATAGGACCTGAGCACATTTGCTCTCGCTACTGCTATAATACTATAATACGATGCTTTACTCTTTCTCACTTCTGCCACCAGCCCCACGGTGCTTTAATCTTCAATTTTGTGTGGTTTGGTGACATCACCTAGTGTTGAGTGCATGTCAGTTTCACATTTAATATTTAGAGGGACCTATCTCCAAGATTTTGAATTCAAAGTTTGAATATAAATCATTACATGACTTCTTTTTTTTTTTTTGGATATTGATCTTTTACGGTTTGAACCCTATGCAAATGTTCTTATAAAACTTTTTTTGGATATAATCAATTTGATGATATTGTGGAACTAGAGATTCCATGTTTTTCCTTCATGTTTTGATATTGTTAAAGAGTACTTGATTTATTGAATTTATTATAGGTGCTTATATTCAATTATTTATGATAGGTTCAACGTTTTATCCTTGACATGAGATGTAGTATAATGATGAGTTTGTGAATTGCATTTAATTTGGAATACATTTAATTTGTTTTCATTTATCTTTGCATGCTATTTTGAACTCAAAAATATTTGAGAGTTTGATGATGAAGTTGTGGAACAGGAGGTTCCAAGTAATTCTTTATGTTGTGATTATTAAGAAGTGCTCAATTTTATAGTATTACAGGTTACTTGATATTTATTATTAAAACAAAGGAAGCTCTGTTGAAATATTTTCAAATTGTTTTATTGTAAAAATTTTGATACTAACATGTTATGTGTGTGTGTGTGTATATATATATATATGATTTAGGAAAAATGCGAAACTAATGCTAAAAATAGGGAAAAACTCCCTTTCAATCACCGCGGGGAGTGCAAATCTTTTTCATCTCATCGTTCAGATAACTCTATGGTAAAATTAGTTTATTAACTTCTAGCTAATTTTTGTTATTATTATCGTTACAAAATGTATACTTTAACAAATTCTTTTACATTTGTTTACATTTTTGTAGCGCTTGGGTGAGACACAATGCTTTTCACATCTTTTTCAATCTACTCATCACACTACAAAAAAAGGATGGATTAATGATGTTGCACGGGAGAAAATATGTAAATCTATTTATATTTTTATTTAATTCTTTTACTATTTTATATTTATTTCTTCAATTTGATCCACCATTTATGTTTTTAAATTTGTAGCAAGAGTTACGCCAGTTGGAGGATTCAAATGCTCAAGGGGAGACAGAATATAGTGAGGTTGAGATGTCTCAAAGAATCTTTGGAAAGAAATGTGGATATGTTAAAGGATTGGGAGTGCATAAACAAGGTTCTCATGGTCAAGCAATGACTTCATCTATCATTCATGAAGAATTGCTCACTAAGATAGAGACACAACAAGTTGAGCTACAGTCCACCCGATCTGAGTTGGTTGAAGCACAGTCTTTGATAAAAACACAACAAACTAAGATAACCGATTTGAAGGCTATGTTTCAATCAATTGAGACTTATTTATTTACAGACTTTGGCTCCTGGTCAGTTTGCTTCATCATCATCACATAGATCATCACCACCACCACCATATTTAATTTCATCACTACCATCTTATTATGTTTTCGGCATTAAAATAATGTAATAGGATTTGTTTTGGTTATGGATATCACTACCTTCCTACTATTGGCATGGATATGTTGTGTTACAATTTTTTTGTCATGCATATTTTGTCTGATAGGATTCTTTGTTACTTTTGTTTCAAGTTTACATGAATACTTGATTTTTGTGCTAGAATTTTTTGGGTCATATATATATTTGATTCAATGATCCTTTGTCATACAAACCTTTTAGTGATCAATGTAATAATCGCCAAAAAATTAGAGGCTTCTTGTCTTCAACATTCCACTACCAAATTTGTATAATCTACGGCCAACAATTTGCATAAAATGCCAATTGTACTGGACCTTCTGTGACCAATGTTGGTCGCCTATAGTATATCGTCTCCAAAAGTATGGAAGTTTAGGACATTTGGCGACCAAATTTCATATATTTAGCAACTAATATGTCATCACTGTATATCATGAATCAGCTACGAAATATTGTTGGCCAAATGTCAACATCCAGCGACCAAATGTGGTCGCCCAATATGTATCTACCGCGACTAACTTTCGTCGCTAAATTACGCAATCAGCAACCAAAAAGTTTGTCGCCATATGAAAATATGGTCTCCATTAAGGATATTCAGCGACCAAATTATATATTTGGCAACGCAAATGTCGTCGCTGAATCTCATGAATCGGCTACGAAACTTTGGTAGCGGAATAGCAGCATTTAGCGACCACTTGTGGTGGCTAAATCTTCACCTATAGCGACCAATATTAGTCGCTAAGTTATGGTTGGCGACGACATACGGATTTCGTCGTAATGATCTTTTGCCACAAGCCTAGCGCGACCATTTAGCGACCAACATTATTTTCGTTGCGGAATCTTTCTGCGACCACGTTTTGTCTTTGGCGACCAATTTTATTGGTAGCTAAAGAGTGATTTTCTTGTAGTGAAAGTATAAATATATTTTTAGTTTATTTATAAAATTAGTTATTTCGTAATTTATCGAATAATTGCTAATTGTTGAAAAAATTATTTAGGGTCCAATGCCCCCACTGGACCTATTAGACAATTCAAGTTTATAGTGGTATGCTAGATGTCAATTGGTTCAATGAAAGTAATAGATCTCGAGTGTCACCAAGTGGGGGCGGTGACTCCCTTCATCCCTTCTTTATTGTTAGAAAATAAATTTTAAATAAATTTGATTTTATAATTTATCTATTAAATACATCTTTATTTATTTTTAAAATTTTAAAAATTAAAGGTATTGTTGGATATATATAATTTTATAGGGATAATTTTGATATTTTTTATTAGTGCTATACAATATAATACTAATGTCATAGATTAGCTCTACATAATTTAATATAATATTGATGCATCTAAGAGTTTACTTTGTATTAATTAATGCTATATATGCTAAATTAACACCAAACACATGTATTACACTATTTAATATAATATAGTAAAATAGTACTATACAGTATCGTACACCAAACATATCCTATGTAGTGATTTAGTTATTTTGTTGATCTGAGTTATTCAACCTTTCCTACAGATGGGGCGAGATGTATTTTGTCAAGCCAAACAGGGTCTATAGGTACTTCCCCATTAAACTCCTTTAAAGTCATAATGGACAAGTTATGATGATAAAATAGCAAACAACCTCCATTCTACAGTAAGCTTTTAATCGGGCAAACATGCCCTTTGCAAGTTTAGGTAATAATAAACTACTTAAACATTAACAATCTTAACCTTTGTTTTTAAATATGAATACTATATCTCTATGTACAAATGATTAAAATTTGTTAACATATGTATCAAATAATATATGAGTTTTAACTAATTGGTTGAATATATATACATATATTAATACGCCGTATATGACATATTATACTACAAAATAATTTCTTAAATATTTGAAAACATTAAAAAATTGATTAGACATACCTTTAAATTATGATTTCTAAGCTATTTAAGAAGAATATAATAAAAATAGATAATTCCTGAAAAATAGCACCCTACTCTATAAAATATTACTCTTAATACCCAATAACTCAATACACCCTTACAAAAATGTAAAGTTTATCTTTAAATTTAAACACATCCTATTATCCCAAAAATAATCTTAAAAAATATATTTTATCTCGTATTATTACCTTTTCCTTTATATGTTAGATATCCGTGTATCCAACCATCATCTTTTCTTTTCTTTTCTCGAGTATTGATCATCTTCTTCATATTTATTATTTTTGTTTATTTATCAAACCCTAATTTAAAGATTTAAAAGATAAAGTCTTAAAAAAGAGAAAAGAAATAACTCTCCTTAAATATTTAATCAACTAATCGGTTTTGAAACATCCATCTTTTTGTTTTTATTTTTAATTTGGGCATCATTATCTCTCTTTGTCTGCTTGGGTGCACTTTTCTCTTTTCAGTATTCTTTCCGCATTTCGTAAATTAAGGGTTACTTTGGTATTGCTATTACTGTCGAAATAAACAGGCTTTGTTGTATTGAGAATATAATCAACTTAATAGAATAAGTTTGAGGGTCTTTGATAATTAGAAAACTATTGTGTTTTTTAAAAAGCTTGATAGAGGCTTTTGAGATTGTTATTGTTATATCTTTAGTATGTTCAAATGATAAAAACAGACATATATATTATTCATTTATAATATTTATAATCATTTTTTAACTATCTTCAATAATTTCGATATAAATTATTTATAAGAACATTTTATATAAAAAAATAATATTTTACAATATCTAAAAACTCATGCTTTTCAATGTTTTTAAAATATAAATTATTAAAATAGACATTTCTTAATTTAATAATTGAAAATTTATAAAATTCTATGAAATAAATATAAACTTATAAAAAAATTATGAAATAGTACAAAATTATTATTCAAAATTTAAATATATATTTAATAATTCAATAAATATTAACAATTAATTAGAATATATATTTAATTTATTAGTTAAAAAAAAAACTAGCCGGAAGGTGGATGCTCATTCTCCAGTGATCGAAGTCGATAAAAACCCCAACGATGGATAGATTGTCAGCCGATAAAGCATCTGAAGCTTCTAAAAGAGTTGGTACTGTCAATTAATTCATGTTAGATTGGTGACAACATGTTAATTGAGTTTTTATTTATAGGAACCGTTAGATTACATCTAACGGTTCATCTTTGGCCAATGACGAAACTTTTATACCAGTATTAGACAATGACCCCTCTTGTAATATAATATGATATCAAAAACTCGATGCAATCCACCTTTGTTCTGAATCCATAGGCGCATGCAGCTTGTTGCCACTAAATGTTCCCACTAGTCAATGCACCAAGACAACGTAACAGGAATCTTTGGACGTCCTTGCTTATGCTTGGAAGCATAAAGAAATGAAAGCCCCAACTGCCACTTAGAACATATTATAAACTCAACCAAGTGTAGAAAATTGGTTTGATCACTTCCGCTTAGAAGCCAACACATATTAAATATTGGTTTATCACTCTATTTGTTCTGCAATGTTTTCAAATTATAAATAAAGGACAACCCCCGCAACAATCTGTACAATTAAGCTGCATATTGTCCATATTTAAGCCTTCACAAGACAGATGGATTAATATACGGTTGGAAAGGAATTTTGGGTTTTGGTATGGAAAACTTTTGGACATGCAGTTGGATCCAAGTATTTGAACGGTTGGACATGCATTGTGTAAATAATTTCATGTCGTACATACTTTCTCTCTCTCTCTCTCTATATATATATATATACATACATACATAAATACATATATATATATATATATATATATATTATTGGTTTTGACTCACAAATCCTAGTTGAATTCGATGTTAGACCTGGTGACCCATGCTCCTACACCATGAGACTTGCGCTCCTGCGCAAGATTGGCAGAAAAGTTACGCTCCTGTGCAAGATGAGTTTCGCTGTTCCGCAACTATAAGGGAAAGACGTTTTGTCTTTAGGCATAGACCTTGCGCTTCTACGCAAGGTACATCGTGCCGCGGCACCAACGGCAGTTACTTTACACGATCAAGATACTATTTAAAGGCTTTCTTTTCTATTTGAAAGAGGACTTCTAAATATTCCCTTCTAGATTCTAAGGAAACGTGAAGGCTAAGAAAAGAGTGTTGTTCTTAGTGAGAGAGAGTATTATAAAGCCTTGTAATCCATTATTCTTCATAGTGAAATTCTTCTGTAGCCTTCTCATTGGATGTAGGTTCTCTTTGAATCGAACCACTTAAATCTTGTTATCATCTCTTGTGTTTATGATTGCTTATTTGTTTGCTTCTCTTCATTGATATCTCTATTTGTGCTTTGTTATTGCTTGATTTTTGGGTGGAATTGGTTGGCAAGATCCTTAGTTTCACAACAATTTGGTATTAGAGCCTTGGTTTTTTTGCTTGTTTCTGCATACAACTTGTTCGAGAAAAATCCTAAGTGAAAAGCAATGGTTGGAATGAAGTTTGAAATAGAGAAGTTTGATGGCAAGGGTGACTTTGGTCTTTGAAGAAGAAGATGAGGGCAATTCTAGTGCAACAGAACTACACAAAGGCTTTTGAAGGAAAAACTGCGCTAAAAGAAGATCTATCTGAAAAGGAAAAAGATGAGATCATGGAGATAGCCTATAGCACTATCATAATCTACCTGACAGATAATGTTCTACATCGAATTGATGGTGAGGATACTACCACAAATGTTTGACTAAAACCTGAATCTTTGTATATGACTAAATCTTTGTCTACTAAGATTTATCTTAAAGAGCAACTGTTTGGGTTCAAGATGGACCCTTCTAAGGCACTAGAAGATAATCCTTATGATTTTAAAAAGATTGTGGTTGACCTTACTAATGTTGATGAGAAGATTAGTAATGAAAACCAGACAATTATACTTTTGAACTCTCTACCAAATAATTTCAGAAAGGTTAAATATGCTATTAAATATGGTAGAGATAGTCTTGATTTGGATGATGTACTTGGAGCTCTATGATCTAGGGAGCTTGAGATTAGGACTAAGAAAAAAAACTAAAAATAATGGAGAGGGTTTGACAACGAGGGGTAGATCAGAGAAGAGAGAGCAAAGGTGCAAGAGCAAGTCGAGATCGAAGCCAAAATACAAGCAAGAGAAGAGATGCTTTCACTACAAGAAGGAGGGGTCACTTCAGGCATGACTGTCCTGATTGGAAGAACAAAAAGGAGAAGGGAGTTGAGGATGGTGATGCAGTTGTGGCATCAACATCTGACTATAAAGATGCACAGATTTTCACAATGTCAGACATGAGATTTAATGGTGAGTGCATTTTTGATTCAGGTTGCACATTCTATATGTGTCCCAAGAAAGAATTTTTTGCTTCTTATCAGACTGTTGATAGGGGAAAATTTCTGATGGAGAATAATGTAACTTGTGATATGGTGGGAATAAATTATATCAGATTTAGGATGTCTGATGGGTCTGTCAAAATATTAAAGGAAGAGAGGCACATTCTCGGGTCGAAAAGAAACTTGATTTCTTTGCGTATGTTGGATAAAACGGGTTGTGAATACAAGGCGTCATCTGGAATGTTACGTGTGACAAAGGGAGCATTGGTTGTCATGAAAGCCAAGATTCATAATGACTTGTATTTGTGCAAATTCGTGTCAGAGTGTGTAACAAGAAAAAGAGTTAACAATGGTCAATAACGCTAGTTTTGCAATTTACTTTTTTTCTTTTCTTTTCAATTTAATCTTTGGCTAGAAGTTTTGTTTCTGGTGGTCTCTCAAGTGTTGCTAGGATTTATGGTTGTTGTTTTTGTTGGGTCTTGGCTTGCTGTTGGTGTTGCTACTGTGGTTATTGATGGGTGATGCTCTTCTTTAATTTTTTTTTTTTTGAGAGGAGTTAGAATTCTGCCGTGGGTTTTAATTGGTGATGCTCTTTTTTAATTTTTTTCCCCTATTGATAGGAGTTTGAATGCTGCCATGGGCGTTGATAGGGGACGCTGCCATGGGTGTTGCTGGTTAACTTTTTTAATTTTTTTCTACTATTTGAAGACTAATAGATGTCTAGCACTCCAAAATTGTTTTTTGTTATTTTGGCTGAAATTTTTTTTTAGAAATATATGGCAAAAAACAGAGAGATTTTTCTGTCATTCTTTTGTTTTTTTTTTGTGTGTGTGTGTGTATTTTTTTTTTTTTTTTGTCTTCTTTAATTAATATTGATCTTGGGTTTGTGTAACACTAATTTACATGGTTTAGTTTTCTACTGTGTCTGCTTTGCTTTGTCTCCGCTAGGTTGTTTATTTTTTTGGATTTTTACTCGCTGATATTCTGGTTGTTATGTTGCTGCTGCTGGCTTGGGTGTATGGTTTTTGCTGACACTTGGTGGCTTACAGGAGTGTGGTTTTTGCTAATGCTTGGTGGCTTTTTGGTGTGTGGTTTTTAGTTACCTATTTTGTTTCTAAATTTTCGTTTAATTCACAATACCTAAAATTATCTCTTTGTTTCTAAAATCTCATTTAACAAAAAATTACCTTTTTTTTTACACTTGAATTCCTTTAGAAAATTAATAATGTATGTTTATCAAATAAAAGAATGGACATATTTATGAAGGTTAAAAAAGGGTATTTTAGTCTACTAGATAAGTGACAATGATAGTTCTATGTCAGACTTCATGTTTTCTATTAAATTTAACGTCGATGAGAGACAGTTTCCTTTCCCAGCCAAATCTTAATTTCTTAAACATAAGGGACAATATAGTAACCACCCAAACCTCAGGAGGCAAATATTATTATCCCTTAATTACTTACAAAAATAGTTACAGATTTTCAAATATTTAGTATTGTTTTCAGAATGCAATTTTAAACTTCAAATCAAGATCTTTCGGGGAAAAAATCAAAGAAAAACACAAAGATGTAGATGATTTTGGTTATCTTCAGAATTATGGGAGGGAGTGATAATGAATATTTTAGGTGTATATACACAACTTAACCGTGAAGCAATTATGGCTATTAAAAAAATTAAAATGACGGGTTAATTTTAAAAAAAAAAATTATGGCGTTCTCCTCCTAAGGCCTCCACTTAAGTCAAGTCTATATAAATTTAAATGTGAATAATCATAAATATAGATCCATAAAGATAGAGAGCTAAACATGTCTTCTTGGAAAAGACCTGTCAAGCAGTGTAGCAGTCGAGAATACCTCCAAAATACCTATTTGGCTTTCTAAATATCAAGCAATAGTTATGATATCTATTTTTTTTTTAAATATATATCATTTTTCAAATCATCCTCTTAGTTTTATTTGTTTTCGTCTTCAAGATATTATTTTCTTTGTTTCAAAATATATATGTAATTGAAAACAAAAGTTTATATTACTAGATTCTAATTGACTAGTTTATTTTATTTTATTTTTAAATGGGTAATTAGGCTATATATAAAATCCCAAAAGCATATAAATATAATGTGCACTAGCCATAGAGACCATCAATACAAGTCAATCGCAAAGTCAAAATGCTACAAGTAGATTATAACAACCAAAATCTTGTAGAGTGTTAAGCAAGCCAGTGCACCCGATTAAATAATTCTTGGTCCTCACGTAGCAAACCGATTTTTATGGTAAGTTGATCATGATGACATTTGCAATGACAACATGAATGAGCAATTGTTCTTGACAATTGGAGGACATGCAAAGATCAATCCCTAATCTCAGCATATTTGTCTTTGCTTAATTATAGTGATTTGTACAAAGTTCTCTGGCTGTACTTTCCTTTTGATTCATTTTGTACTAGTATAAAAGCATGTATACTATACAGTCCAACACATAAGAAAAAGTCAATGAAATATTTTTCATTTCACTTAATCTTATCTCTTTTCTTTCTTGGTATCAGAACCTACAAAATGGCCGAAGACCCATCTCAAAATTATCAAAACCTTAGCAACCAAATAGAGCCATCGCCTCTTTCTTTCACCCAAAATAACCTTGGCCTTTCTTCACCCATTAAACTTCACAGAGACAACTTTTTATTATGGAAATCACAAGTTTTACCATCAATAAGAGGAAATGATCTTAAAGATTTCATCAATGCATCAATCCTACCTCCAAATAAGTTTATTGTTAGTCAGGATGTAAGTCAAAAAATAGAAATTAATCCTTAATTTCAGGCATGAAGGAAGAAAGATCAACTACTTTTAAGTTGGTAGTTATCATCTATTTCAAAGCAAGTATTGAGCACTGTGATAGACTGCTCAACATCGCTAGAAGCATGGAGTGCTTTAGAAACTCTTTATATGTCTCAGTCAAAGGTAAAGGCTCTTCTACTCAAATGCAACTCAATTCAACCAAAAAAGGATTGCTAATAATTTGATGGTTGTTGGAAACAAAATCTCAGAAGAAGATTTAATCACTCACGTTTTTCTAGTCTTAGGTCAGAATATGATCTAATGGTTGTCAACATCACTACAAGGAGCAACTCCCACTCCAAGAAGTTTTTTCATTGCTTCTCAACTATGAAAGTAGGCTCGAGCAATTTAACACAACAACTTCAATTAACATACCAGAATAATTTGTCAGTAAATTTTGCACAATCTAGTTATAATCAAAAGAAGAATTACAACTATGAAGGATGGGGGTCTTTATTTGGTGGTGGTAGAGGACAGTCAAGAGGCAAAGGCGGAGGGAGAAATGGTGGTAATAGGAATAATTCAAAACCCACTTGTCAAATTTATGGAAAATTTGGCTATTCGACTTCAGTTTGTTGTTACTGATTGGATCTAGACTTCAACCCCTAAAATCAATCCAATAGAGGGACAAACTCTGCAGCTTACATAGCCATACCTGAAGGAGTAGCAGATACCAACTAGCATCTTGATTGTGGCACAACTAATCATATAACCAATTATCAAGTGTAAAGAGTGAGTATCAGGGGAGTGACAAATTGACTATTGCAAATGGCCAAGGTTTGGATATTTCATTTACTGGTTCTCTTATTTTACCTATGTTTCATAAATATATTCATTTAAGGCATGTTCTCTTTGTTCCAAGCATGACTAAGATCATTAGCATATCTAGACTTGTTCAAGATAATGACATTTCATTTGAGTTTCATAAGCAATTCTGTTTTGTTAAGGATTTGATGGAGGAGAGAACTCTGCTTCAAGAAATTGCTAGGATGGCTCATATAAGTCGATTGAATCATCACAAACAAATTTTGGCTTGCTGAATTCAAGACCTAGATTCCCCAATGCTTTGTCCTTATTTTTTTTAATAAAGACCTTGAGTCTAATTCTTTAATAAAAACTTGCTTGAGTTATTGTCTGAAATTTGTTAAATCGATTAATAATATTTTGTATCAAAGATGGGGTCATCCCAATTTGCAAGTTATTAAGAATGTCATGAATTCCTATAAAGAAATGAAAATTTTATATGACAGCTCCATTCCTACATTTTGTACATCTTGTCAATATGGAAAAACCATAGGTTAAACTTCAAATCCACCAAATCTAAAACAAATAAGCCACTTGAACTTATTCATACAGACCTTTGGGGGCCTTCATCACCAAAGTCCAATGATAGTAGCATATATTACATTAGTTTTGTTGATGATTTCACCAATTTCACATGGATTTTTCCTCTCTCAACCAAATCACAATTCATAACAGTCTTCATTCAATTTAGAAAACACATAAAGAGATTGTTAGACAAAAGGATTGAAAACACATAGAGAGATTTTTAGACAAAAGGATTAAAATTGTTCAATCTGACTGGGGAGGGGAATCTAGGCCATTCTTATCCTACCCAAGAGACCATGGCATTTTTTTAGGCACCCCTGCCCACACACTCACCACCAAAATGTGAAAGTTGAATGAAATTATAGATATTTGGTAGAGATTGGCCTTACCTTATAGGCTCAGGTAGGGATGCCTTTACAATTTTGGTGGGAAGCTTTCCACACATCCGTTTTCTTAATCAATAGATTGCCTACTCCCATCTTAGCCAACTTGTCACCTTTTGAGAAGTTATTCAAACTTAAACTTAAGTACACTTTTCTTAGAGTGTTTGAATCAGCATGTTTCCCATTCCTTAGACCTTACAACAAAAACAAATTCCAATTTCATACTGAAAAATGTGTCTTCTTGGGTTATAGTTCTATGCATAAAGGGTATAGGTGTTTACACCCATCTAGGAAAGTCTATATGGCTAGACATGTGATTTTCAATGAACAAGAGTTTCCTGTCAAGTCAGACAATAATTTCTTAAAGTGCACAGATACTAAAACACCTAAAACAACTTTTCAGAATTACAAAATTCTTGAGTGTGTTTGTGGGCCAGAAATATCAACTGGCCAACAACCTAAAGCAATATCTCAGAATGCGGATTTCACTTCTGAACCATCTCATTTAGATAACCTTCAAAACCTTTCATCCTCTTCATTAAGCTCGCCAACTCACCTTCTAAATGAAGCTCCTGTCCAACACCTAAATTACCAAACTTTACCCACTACCACTCACATCATTCCTATTATGCAACCAAACACTAGCGCTTCTGTCCATCCAACGATCACAAGAACAAAGGTTGGAATTTTCAAACCAAAAACATATCTCAGCAACAAATCTGAACCCTCTTCAATAGATGATTGAACCATTTCTGTTGAACATGCTTTGAATGATATGAAATGGACAAGTAATGCAAGAAGAATTTAGTGCTCCAATGAAAAATGAAACCTCAGAATTGGTTTCTTTTCCACCAAACTTGAAACTTGTTGGCGATAAATGTGATTTTTAAAATTAAACATAATCCTGATGATACTATTTCCAAGTTTAAAGCAAGACTTGTGGCAAAAAGGTCTCATCAAACCCCTGGGGTAGATTTCTCTGAAACATTAAGTCCTATGGTCAAATCTTCCACTATATGGGTTGTCCTAAGCCTAGCTGTAATGAGAGGATGGAATGTTAAGCAAATAGATGTGAATAACACTTTTTTGAATGGTGAAATATATAAAACAATTTATATGGTGCAGCCTAAAGGTTTTATAGATATTAAGAAACCTGATTTTGTTTCCAAGCTGAAAAAGGCATTGTACAGTCTAAAACAAGCACCTAGAGCTTGGTTTGAAAACCTTCGAGCAAACTTAACTTATTGGCAATTCAATAACTCCAAGTCAGACAATTCGCTTTTCATCCAGCAAAGTAATAGTCACATTATTTTGGTCCTAATCTATGTAGATGACACCTTGGTGATAGGAGACTCTAATGAGGCAATCAATAAAATTTATCATTCAAGATTTAGGAACTTGTTTTGCTCTCAAGGAATTGCTCTCTCTTAGCTTCTTTCTGAGAATTGAAGTTTTTAGAGACTTAAAAGGAATGCGCTTATCACAAGCAAAATATATTTCTGCCAAAAAAGACCAACATGGAAGCATCAAAAGCCTGCCTAACTCCAATGGTGACTAGTTAAAAGCTCTCAAAATTCGAGGGTAAACCCTTTCATGACTCTACACTATATAGAAGTATAATTGGGTCCTTACAATATGTTACATTGACAAGACCTGAGATTGCTTACTCTATAAATAAGTTAAGTCAATTTTTATCCAATCCTACACAAGAGCATCGGCAATTTGTTAAAAGAATACTCAGGTACTTATAGGGAACTAAAGACAAAGGTTTGTTGTTTTCACCTATTGGGAGGTTAGAAATGAATGCATATATTGATGTTGATTAGGGATGTGATATTGATGATAGAAAATCTGTCGGAGGATATTGTGTTTTCGAGGAAAGAATTTCATTTCATGGAGTTCAAAGAAACAACAAGTAGTAGCCAGTGTTGACCCAGGTATGGCAACCCAAGAGGGGGGGTGAATTGGGTTTTTATTTATCAATACGGAATTAGAAAACTTTTCTTGAAAGATCAAAATTATTTAAATCTTTCTTTAAGAACAAAGGTGAAGAAGATGAAAATAGAATGCAATCAAGAGAATGGCAATAAAGAACAATCACAAGTGTAAGTAAATGTAAAGAGGATAGGGATAGAGAGAGTGCAAACTCGATGTACGTGGTTCGGCAAACCTTGCCTACGTCCACGGGCTCTAGCTCCACGAGCTAAGCTTTCCACTAAGTTGTAGAAATCTTTACAACTTGCTTGATGAACAACCTCACCAAGACTTTTTCTTCCAACTCTTGATAACACCACACCAAGAGTTCTTCTTGATGAACAACCTCACCAAGGCAACTTCCTTCAACTCTTGATAACACCACACCAAGAGTTCTTCTTGATGAACAACCTCACCAAGGCAACTTCCTTCAACTCTTGATAACACCACACCAAGAGTTCTTCTTGATGAACAACCTCACCAAGGCAACTTCCTTCAACTCTTGATAACACCACACCAAGAGTTCTTCTTGATGAACAACCTCACCAAGGCAACTTCTTCAAACCTTGATAACACCACACCAAGAGTTCTTCTTGATGAACAACCTCACCAAGGAAAGATTTCTCTCAAGGATAACTTTTATCCTTTACAAGAAGATCTCACTCTCACCACAATACAAGAACAAAGTAAATTTTTACAACAAAAGTATAACTCTCTTCAAAGAGTAGATAAATAATATAAAAGCTCTCTAGACTTGATATTTCTCTTACTTTTTGCTTGATAAAATGCTTCTCTTGCACTTATCTTTCTGAATGCATGCATGGGAGAAGGGCTCCTTTTATAGGCAAATAGATGAACTTAATCAAGTGAAGACACCAACTCCAAATTTTCTGCCCACCATAAAAACCGTAATTTGTCTTCCATTTTTGTCAATGTTCCGTTTGAAATTTGAAAATTGCAAAACATAAAAGATTTGTACATTTGAATAAGCTTTCAACGCATTAAGAATCAAGTCATTTGGATATCTGTAGCTCAAGATATGGCCAAAACACCATTCGGTGCTCATGTGACTTGATTTTTCTTTCTTGTGTCAGTCCACCAAATTGAATGATAATTCTGTCAGCCTTCCGTTTGAAATTTGAATTTATTCAAAACATGAAAGATCTGAATATTTGAATAATCTTTCCAAAACATTAAGAATCAAAGCATTTGGATATCTCTATCTTAAGATATGGCCAAAACACCATTCAGTGCTCATGTGAGTTGATTTTTCTTCTTTGTGTCAGTCCACCAAATTGCATGTCAATTATGTCGGCTTCTGTTTGAAATTTGAATTTTTTCAAAACATATGAAATGTTCTTCATTAAGTTCATCTTTCCAATGCCGCAAGAATCAAGTCATTTTGATTTTTCTAGCTCAAGATATGTCCAAAGGAGTATTTGGTGCTCATGTCAGCTGCTTCCATTTGTCTTCCAACTTGCATGATGATTTGGACAACCTTGCACTTGAAATTTGAATTTCATTAAAACATATGAAATGTTATAAATTGAGTAAGCTTTCCAAAGGCTCAAGAATCACGTCATTTGGATATTTGTAGAGATATATATGACCAATTGATTGAACATTGCTCATGTGTCACATTTCTTGAGTCAATCCTTGTTCTTAAGCTTTGGTGCCTTTAACATGTAGTCTTCTCCTTAGCTTCAACACTTCATTTTAATAAGCCTTGTCTTGATTTTAAAATTATTTCAATGATCTTACTCTTGCACATAAATAAACATGTTAGTAAATCTCAATTAATCAATGTGTATTGTTATCATCAAAATTATCATGTAGCCTTAGGGCTAACAATCTCCCCTTTTTTGATGATGAAAAACCATTGATTGCTTTAAAATATAATCTAAAATCAAGAATGAAAATAAAATCAATAATAAGCAAAAAGAATGGCACTTGTTATGAATATAAGCAATCCAACTCAACTATTTCTCCCCCTTTTGTTATCATCAAAAAGATGTAATCAAATTAATTATTCCCCTTAAATATATTCTCCCCCTAAATATATTCTCCCCCTTAACATATGCTACCATTCAAAGATTATCATATAAAAGCAAAATTTAGACATATCCAACATGCCTAATTCTCTTCTAATTATACAAAATCTATCTTGACTAAGGGGTTTAGTCATATTTAGGTCTAGGGACTAATTCCCAAACTTGATTTCTCTCAAATTGGATCAATTCTTCTTGCATAGCCAAAATCTAACTTTCCTCATTTTTGGCTTCTTTAAAATTTTGGTTCAAATTGAGAGACAAATGAAAAATGATTACAAAAGTTCCTAAAAGAAGATCTAGTTTTCATACCTTGTGATGGTTCACCAATAATGAGATCTTTAGGGTGAGCTTTTGCATACCTCCATTCCTTTGGTAATTCTTGGGAAAAATCATTTACTTCCTCAAGCTTTTCTTGTTGAAGTTGTAATTCATCTTGGCTCTTTTTATCAAGCCTTGATTCTTTGATTTGCCTTTCTACCTCAACAATATCATCATCTAAATTCTTTGAAGAAATCACATTAGTTTCATCAAATTCAACATGCATAGAATCTTCAATAGCAAGAGTTTTTTTTGTTAAAAACTCGATATGCTTTACTATGGTTGGAGTAGCCAACAAAAATTCCAACATCGGCTTTTGCATCAAATTTTCCAAGGTTATCCTTGGTGTTTAAAATAAAATATTTACATCCAAAAACTTTAAAAAATCCAATGTTGGGTTTTCTTCCTTTCCAAAGTTCATAAGGAGTTTTCTTTATTAAAGCTCTAATATGGACTCTATTGATTATAAAGCATGCGATATTAACGGCTTCGGCCCAAAAATATTTTGACAAATTATTTTCTAGTAACATGGTCCTAGCCATTTCTTGGATAGTCCTATTTTTCCTCTCAACAACACCATTTTGTTGTGGAGTTCTAGGTGCGGAAAAATTATGTTCAAAAACATTTTCACCACAAAGATTTTCAAACGCGACATTGTCTACTTCACCACCATGATCACTTCTAATGGATACAATAGAATGCCTTTTTTGATTTTGAACTCTTTTTGTAAATTTTGAAAAAGCTTGTATGGCCTCATTTTTAGTTTTCAAGAATAACACCCAAGTGAATCTTAAATAATCATCCACAATAACAAAAACATAATACTTTCCACCAAGGCTTTGAGTTCTTGATGGTCCAAATAAATCCAAATGAAGTAATTGAAGAAGTTTGTTTGTTGAAATAATTTCTTTTGTTTAAAAGAAGTTCTTACTTGTTTTCCAAATTGACAAGCATCACAAATCTTATCATTTTCAAATTTTATTTTTGGAAAAGCATCAACTAAATCATTTTTAGAGATTTTTGAAATTGTGTCCATGCTAGCATGACCTAGCCTTCCATGTCATAACCAAGCATCATGATTAACAATGAAACACTTTTCTACATGATCATTAACATCAATATCAATTGTATAAATATTACCACATCTATTACCAACAAATAATGTCTTATTGTTACTAACATCCTTAATTATACATCTATTAGGCTCAAAAGTAACAAAATATCCTTATCACACAATTGACTAATGCTAATCAAATCATGTTTTAAACCATGAACAAGCAAAACATCTTTAATAATAGGTGAAGAAGGGTTACCAATATCACCATGTCCGATTACCTTTCCTTTGGCATTATCATTGAAGGTCACATATCCTCCTTTCTTCATGATTAATCTTGAGAACTTGGAGGTATCTCCGGTCATATGCCTTGAACATCCACTATCTAAGTAGCACTTGTGTTTGCCACTCCTTTGTTTCTAGAATCAACATTCAAAGAGAGACTTTTTGGTACCCAAATGTTCTTGGGTCCTTGGGGGTTAGTTATGGTCCTTTTTGGAATCCATATTTGTTTTAAATTAGGATTTCTCTTAATGTAACAAGAATGCATTTTGTGTCCTTTTCTTCCACAATAATTACATGAATGATTAGGATTATTCCTAGAAGATGCATGAACAAAATAGTTTTTAAAATACTTTTGATTTTTATGACTTTTATATCCTAACCCTCTTTTATCAAAAACACACATTTGGTTTTGTAATATAGAATTCAAATTTTTTGTGCTTTTTGTAAAACTATCAACAATATTTCTTAAGTCATTATTTTCCTTTTTCAAAATAGCATTTTGTTTCTCCAATTTATCAAAATCCTTTTGTTTTAAAATGTCATTTCAGTTTTTAATAAATGTATTTGACTTTCCAAACTTTCAAAATCTTTTTGCTTTAAAATTTCATTTTCATTTTCTAAAGCTTCATTTATTTCTACCAACTCTTCTAATTGAGATAACATGATTTTTGACTTCTTTTTGAAAGCATTAATTTTTGAATTTTTCTTATCAACTTGCACATGTAAATTTTGGAATGCTTCAAGTAATTCATCATATGAAAGTTTAGGATCATAGTTTAGAATACTTACCTCATTTTCTCTTAAAGCCATGAAGCATATGTTTGCTACTTTGTAATCTTCTTCATTCTCCTTCAAGGTGATTTCATGAGTGATGAGAGAACCCATAAGTTCTTCTAATGGTAGTTTGGTGAGGTCCTTTGCTTCTTGAATTGCCGTCACCTTTGGCTCCCAAGATTTTGGTAGACACCTAAGAATCTTTCTCACCATTTCAACATTAGAATAAGATTTACGAAGAGATTTCAAACTATTAATAATATCCGTAAATCTTAGTAAACATTTCAGAAATTGATTCATCCGATTGTCTCTTAAAAAAAAGCTCATACTATAACTAGCATCTAATTTAGATTCTTTAACTGACGTATTCCTTCATGAGTTTACTACTTCAAGTGTTTGCATATTTCTTGTGCCGTAGAACAGTAGATTTCTATTACCTCATTCTATCTAGAGCACATACAACACTTCATAGCTTTTAGCTTCAAACTCAATTTCTTTTTATCATCTTCACTAAACTCTTTAGATTCTTTAAGCATGCTTTCTCCATTTTCAATTTTGATAGGAACAAAAGGTCCTTCCAAAATAATAGATCACAAATCATAATCACAAGATTTCAAGAAAATACTCATTCTATTTTTCCAATAAGAGTAATCACTATCATTAAAAAATGGAGGTCTAGAGATAGAAAGTCCCTCAACATATGAAGTTGAATTAAAAGTTGTCATAGCTCAAAAAACGATTAAGATTTAAAAAATTGAGCAACCTTGCTCTGATACCACTTGTTGACCCAGGTATGGCAACCCAAGAGGGGGGGTGAAGTGGGTTTTTATTTATCAATACGGAATTAGAAAACTATTTACTTGAAAGGAATCAAATTATTTAATCTTTTTTAGAATAAAGGTGAAGAAGATGAAAATAGAATGCAATCAATAGAATAGCAATAAAGAACAATCACAAGTGCAAGTAAATGTAAAGAGCATAAGGGATAGAGAGAGTGCAAACTCAATTTACGTGGTTCGGCAAACCCTGCCTACGTCCACGGGCTCCTAGCTCCACGAGCTAAGCTTTCCACTAAGTTGTAGAATCTTTACAACTTGCTTGATGAACACCTCACCAAGACTTTTTCTTCCAACTCTTGATAACACCACACCAAGAGTTCTTCTTGATGAACAACCTCACCAAGGCAACTTCCTTCAACCCTTGATAACACCACACCAAGAGTTCTTCTTGATGCACAACCTCACCAAGGCAACTTTCTTCAACTCTTGATAACACCACACCAAGAGTTCTTCTTGATGAACAACCTCACCAAGACAACTTTCTTCAACTCTTGATAAAACCACACCAAGAGTTCTTCTTGATGAACAAACTCACCAAGGCAACTTCCTTCAACTCTTGATAACACCACACCAAGAGTTCTTCTTGATGAACAAACTCACCAAGGAAAGAGTTCTCTCAAGGATAACTTTTATCTTTTACAAGAAGATCTCACTCTCACCATAATACAAGAACAAAGTAAATTTTTACAAAAAAAGTACAACTCTCTTCAAAGAGTAGATAAAGAATATAAAAGCTCTCTAGACTTGATATTTCTTTTGTTTTTTTTGCTTGATAGATTCTTCTCTTCTTCTTGCTCTTTGTTGCTGAATGCATGGGAGAAGGGCTCCTTTTATAGGCAAATGAGATGAACTTAATCAAGTGAAGACACCATCTCCAAATTTTCTGCCCACCCTAAAAACCGTAATCTTGTCTGTCATTTTTGTCAATGTTCCGTTTGAAATTTGAAAATCTGTAAAACATAAACGATCTGCACATTTGAACAAGCTTTCCAACGCATCAAGAATCAAGTCATTTGGATATCTGTAGCTCAAGATATGGCCAAAACACCATTCGGTGCTCATGTGACTTGATTTTTCTTCTTTGTGTCAGTCCACCGAATTGAATGATAATTCTGTCAGCATTACGTTTGAAATTTGAATTTCTTCAAAACATAAAAGATCTGTATATTTTAATAAAATTTCCAAAACATTAAGAATTAAGGAATTTGGATATCTCTATCTCAAGATATGGCTAAAACACCATTCGGTGCTCATGTGAGTTGATTTTTCTTCCTTGTGTCAGTCCACCAAATTACATGTCAATTATGTCAGTCTTCCATTTAAAATTTGAATTTATTCAAAACATATGAAATGTGCCTCATTAAGTCAGCTTTCCAATTCCGTAATAATCAAGGGATTTGGATATTTTTAGGTCAAGATATGTCTAAAAGAGTATTCAGTGCTCATGTCAGCTGCTTCTGCTTATCTTTCAACTTGCATGATGATTTGGACGACCTTACACTTGAAATTTGAATTTTTTTAAAACATATAAAATGTTATAAATTAAGTAAGCTTTCCAAAGGCTCAAGAATCACGTCATTTGGACATTTTTAGAGAAATATATGACCAATTGATTGAACATTGCTCATGTGTCACATTCCTTGAATCAAACCTTGTTCTTAAACTTTGGTGCCTTTAACATGTAGTCTTCTCCTTAGCTTCAACACTTCATTTTAGTAAGTCTTTTCTTGATTTTACAATTATTTCAATGATATTACTCTTGCAAATAAATAAACATGTTAGTAAATCTTAATGAATCAATGTGTATTGTTATCATCAAAATTATCATGTAGCCTTAGGGCTAACAATCTCCCCCTTTTTTAGGATGACAAACCATTGATTACTTTCAAATAATATCTAAAATCAAAAATGAAAATAAAATCAACAATAAGCAAAAAGAGAGCAATTGTTATGAATATAAGCAAACCATCCATTTCTCCCCCTTTTGTTATCATCAAAAAGATGTAGTCAAATTAATTACTCCCCCTAAATATATTCTCCCCCTTAACATATGCTACCATTTAAAGAGTATAATATAAAAGAAAAATTAAGACATATCCAACATGCCTAATTCTCTTCTAATTATGCAAAATCTATCTTGACTAAGGGGTTTAGTCATATTTGGGTCTAGGGACTAATTCCCAAACTTGATTTCTCTCGAATTACTTCAATTCTTCTTGCATAGCCAAAATCAAACTTTCGTCATTTTCGGCTTCTTTAAAAGATTTTGGTTTAAATTGAGAGACAAAAGCAAAATGATTACAAAAGTTCTTAAAAGAAGATCTAGCTTTCATACCTTATGATGGTTCACCAATAATGAGATCTTTAGGGTGAGCTTTTGCATACCTCCATTCCTTTGGTAATTCTTGGGAAGAATCATTTACTTCCTCAAGCTTTTCTTGTAGAAGTTGTAATTCATCTCAGCTCTTTTAATCAAGCCTTGATTCCTTGATTTGCCTTTCTACCTCAACAATATCATCATCTAAATTCTTTGAAGAAATAACATTAGTTTCATCAATTCAACATGCATAGATTCTTCAATAGTAAGAGTCTTTTTGTTAAAAACTTTATATGCTTTACTATGGTTGGAGTAGCCAACAAAAATTTCAACATCGGCTTTTGCATCAAATTTTCCAAGGTTATCCTTAGTGTTTAAAATAAAACATTTACATCCAAAAACTTTAAAAATCCAATGTTGGGTTTTCTTCCTTTCCAAAGTTCATAAGGAGTTTTCTTTATTAAAGCTCTAATATGGACTCTATTGATTATAAAGCATGCGGTATTAACGGCTTCGGCCCAAAAGTATTTTGGCAAATTATTTTCAAGTAACATGGTCCTAGCCATTTCTTGGATAGTCCTATTTTTTCTCTCAACAACACCATTTTGTTGTGGAGTTCTAGTTGAGGAAAAATTATGTTCAAAACCATTTTCATCACAAAGATTTTCAAATGCAACATTGTCTA